>VYZX01026656.1:229338-316087 GCA_013401335.1 Brachypteracias leptosomus
AAGGCCGTGCGCATGCGAAGCAAAAGCAGCAAAGCCGTTACTCTCTACTACCCATCCGCAGGTGGTGTCGGGCCTGTCCCGGGAAGCAGGGCTCCAGAACGCGTACCGGTTGATCGGAGGACAGATGTCTTACCCCGAATGTCCCCCGTCCTCCTTCCTTTATAGTTGAACTGACGTCATATGGTATGGAATATCCTATTGGTCAGCTCGGGTCGGCTGTCCGGGTTGTATCCCCTCCCAGATCTTGCCCCTCTGTACCTTTGGTGCTGTGTGAGCCCTGCTAGTCATAACACAGGTGTGTTATCAACACCCTCTGGCTCCCAGTACTGCAGCATGAGGGCTGTATGGGGAAAATCAGCTCAAACAGACCCACTACACAGGTGTTCATCTGTCCTTTGAACGCTATTAGTATGAACATAAAATTATATGGAGAGATAGGGCTTTTGCTTTTTTTACCTTAAGGCAGAATCAAACAAAATGATGCTGAGTCAAAATAATCATGTCTATGACTCTTTTAGGGCTAGCACCAAAGTAAGAATGAGACATGACAAAGGGTCTTGAGCAAATGGAAATAATAAAGCTGAAAACACAAATGTGAAGGATAAACGGTTCCTATGAACTCCATCTGTATTGAAAAAGACTATGTCAAGAGCAGGGTTTAAATTTTTTTGGCTACACACTTGCATGGGACAGAATGTAGTTAAAATAATTCCTGTAAAGGCTTCATCCTGAGCAGACGGATGTCTGGAGAAATAAATGACTGACACAGCACCAAAGGCTCATCACAGGTGAAGCGGTGGTGCTCCTGCACACTGGATCAGGTTCTGGGCTTTTCCATCTGCACAAAGCCAACACATTTCTAATGAATTCAACAGAGCAGTATTGCATAAAGATTTATATTAGGCAAAAATAGGATTTAAAGTGGCAAACATGATGGGAATATAATCTTTCAGATTACTTGCAGTAATTTTTCCCATCCATTTTCACCACTTTCTGGCCAGAGTACAGCAAGAACAAAGCCATGGTCATCTGAAAAGATTTTTTGTAGGCATTTTAAGAGATGCTCTTGCATCATAGATGAAGCATTGCTTTGACATGCCTGGGGTATTTATGTGGTGTTGATTCAGTGGTGAATCAAGTAGGCAATATCCAGTGCTGTGAGTGGTGCTGTGAGCGCTGTCAGAGGAGAGGCTGGAGCAGCCAGCGGCGGAAGGATAGGTGTGTGGCTGCAGCAAAGAGGTGACTGAAGAGTGGAAGCACAGAGCAGAAGTTGGAGATAGTAGGTCATAGGTAACCAGAGACCTTAAATGGTCTTTGTTAACAGTGGTTTTCTATGTCCAGTTATACTGGGTGGTAAATATGTACTTTGTCTGGAGTCATGACTTCAGTTGCTTATCCTTTTATGCCCTCCCTTCTGTTAAATATTGTAAAAAAACCCAAATAGCACTGTGAATATTTTACTTATTTAAAAAGGAGCTCTTGGCAGTTATCATTATATCAGTATATCAGTAAGAAGCAGCATAAAGGCCAAAGCATTTGACACCTCCTGTGCTTACTGACAGCATTAAATTCGTGCAAAGAAAGGCCTCCTATTTAAGTGAGCAAATATCTAAAAAAACCCTAAATTAACTTATTCATGTTTTTTGCATGAAGCGCTTCTTGGTCATAAGCTCATAAAACCAAGAAAAAAAATTCCAGAATCTGGAATTAATGGAAAGACTGAACTTTACAGAAAAAAGCTGCTTCTCTTTAAAGAGGCAAGGAGATTTCTTTGTGTGTACAAAACTTGTTATTTTTGGAAGTGTATCTGCCACCCCAGTTATATCTCTGTGCTACTAGGATCTCTTGAAGAAGATCTATATATGGCTGGTATTTCACATTCTTAATGTCTGTGTTTTAGTTTCAGAGGGATTACACGTGTGAGACAACCCACCCTTGTTTGAGTTTATTTTTTCTATGTTCTATAAAATTAAGAAAGTAAAAAAATCAAGAGACTCGCATTAGTTGGCCCAATTGGAATTATTGGCTCCAGTGGCATGGAATAGGAATTGGTTTCCCAGGACACGCTTTCCAAGCTGGTGTTCCTAGGAGGCTTTGACTCACCGTGACTTCTGGTGTCTAATACAGAGAGGATGCTAACAGCCATCCCAAAAATCTGATTTTAAAGGTGATAGAAAAAAAAGAAGTAATGTTTTGTCTTTTGCCTTCTCAGAGAGTAAATCAAAGGTGAGGAGGCTACAATTTCCATTTGTCGACCATTATTCCTGAACACTTCAGAGAAGGTGAGGTGTTCCTAAATGTACCGCGTGATTAATTTGTTTCCTCTGCCCCACTGATTTCAGATGAAATGTTTCTCCCGCTTGCCCTTTGTTAGGCACACTCATCTCCCCGGCTCTAACGTGAGCAGCACTTTGCTGCCCGGATTCCCACGGCAGCGACAAGTGATCTTGTCTGAAGTTAAGATGTTCTCCCTCATCACGGGACTGTCTCTGCTGTCTCAGAGGCAGCAGTCAGGGGAAGTTCACAGCTGGCTGCAGCTGCTCCATGCCTTCCTCACTGAGGAATGTGTATGAAAAACGGGAAAAACTAATGAAATCCATTAACAACTGTTGGGAGGGAAGCAAGCTAGGGAAGATGAATTTTAGTAGAACGAAAACTGTTTATACAAAGCCACTTTCTGTGCTGCGATAACTGATGGCTACAAAACAGGATAACCTGTTTTCCCAGAGCTGTGCTGGATGGCAGGGCAGGAGGTGGGGAGCCCCAGGCTTGCTCCCCACTCTGGCAGGGCTCGGAGCGCCCCAGGAACAATTCCCAGCTGCATTGGAGATGCTGGCAGGAGTATGGTCCTGCTGGCTGCCTGGCCTCTGCTTTCTCCATACTCAAGGGACGTGAGCTCTGTGGAAGCCAGGCTCTCAGTATAGAGGGGGGGGTGTGCTTGGGGGGGTTGGGTGTGTGTCTGCTGTATGTACTTAGGGACTTCTTTATTTGTTCATCTTCCCTCAGGCTTAATGGAAAATGTTTTTCTCACATCCCTGTCCGTCCATCTGGCAGCCTTGGTGTGGGAGAAAACACATGCTGAAGCCCATACGATTCTCATGGATTTAATGCAAATACTGAACAAGAATTTCAGGATTTGGTTAAGTATAGGGTTTTTTCTAAACGTAGAGTAATGTGATCCTCCACGATGTGCAATTCTGGCAAAACTTGCTTGATCAAGCAAATCCCATCTCTGATCTCTGTTTTAGGCTTTTATGCTAGCATCTTTCCATGTTCAATAAACCAGTATAGGCAAAACTGGTTACTATTTTGTCTAGTGTATTTTGTCCAGCATGGAGTCTGGAGGTGGCAAATAGGCTTCTGCTAACCTGTTGGCTGTCTCAGCAACTTACATCAAAATATCATTATCATATTCAAAGATTTTAAAAAATCTTGTTAGCCACAAGTTATTGCAGGATTCCTTAAGTATTGTGTTCAGTTCCTACTGGCAGAGTGATTTAAAAGATTATTTTCCAAAGACAGAGACACACAAATGTTCTGGGAAGTCCTCCTTGCCCAGGCACTGGTCAGAGCAGTGATGCTCTGCACTCTCTGCCCATCAGTCCACTCTGCCTGCCACTTCCTATGCATGGAAAGAAAGTGATAGGTGGTGGCACACAAATGGCAGATAGCTGCAAATCTCATACGCTGAAATGAAGGCATCAGGGTAGACAAAGGCTTGTCCATGAAGGTCTATCTCAGCAGCTTTGATTTGTCATCACCTGCTTTATTGAGCCGTGGTCCTGTAGAGGCTTCCTTAATAATTACAGGGTAAAGTCTCCATTGCAGATACTGGCTTTCATGTATCAAAGGCTGATGGAGTGGAAGCACACCAAACACTGAGCCTCTTCTTGCTGGCTGTCATTGATTCTTGATGCATAAGAAAGTTTTCATTATGTTGTTATTAATTATTAAAAAATAAACACAACAAAACAACCAGCTTCTGTCATGGCCATTCTGTGTGATTAGGGCAAAACCTTTACAAACAGATACTATCAGAGCTTTCAGAGAGCTCCCCTGGTGGTCAGGCACCTCTGGCTTACTGAGTCACTTCACTTGCAGAAGTGTTTGTTAAAAGTATACTTGGAAATGAAGGCAGGGTCCAGTTTCTCAGCGCTGTTGCATAAGCCTGGGTTTATCAGACACTTGAGAGATTTGCTCTTTTAAGCTTCCTTTTTATTTACTCTCTAAATTCTTTCAGTCCAGCCTTGTGAACTGAGTTTGGGTGAGGCTTTCATATATGTGCTAATCCATCCGTGGCGAGTATGTCCAAGGGAGAGCAAAGTATCAAAGGACAATATAATATTAGATGTAAAACCAGATCTGATCTCTCACAGGTAGCGTGGAGTCCAGGAAAAAAAAGCATAAAATCCCAAGGCAACAGTAGCAGAAACAAGCTGGAAACACCTCCTTTTAATGTTGTTCTGATGTTCATCCGCTTCAGGAGCTCTATGAATTTGATGTGCCAGAAGCTTTTTTGAGCTGTTTTGTTTTGTTTTATAGCGGTAGCACAGGTTGAACTTTGGGTAGTATTGCCAGATTTCAGGCTAGTGTGTGAAGCAGGTGCATGGGTAGCCAGTTCTCTGCTCTGTCCTGTGGGTCCTTAGGCACAGGTGGCCTTGGCTGCACCAAGAAATGTTTGATGTAATTAGCCAACTTTATATTTATATTTTGAAGGTGGTTGAGGTTGTTAGTCTTGTTTTTCCTGCTTTCTAAACCAGTTTTCACTGTGAAGGATATGGTGACACTCAGAGACCAAGAACTGTTAGCTGACAGTCTACATCCCAACCTGTTTTTCCTGAAATTAGTCTTCTAGTATTACTTCTAGAGAGTAAACACTCTCTCAATTCACTGTGGTTAAAGTTTCTATGAGTGGTTTCTTTTGGTTTTGTATATCCTTTGTTTTATGGATAAATAAATGCTACAGACATCTTTAGCACTGATTCAATATGTAAATGTGCTTCTCACAGTTTATACAGAGCAGTAGCTGTGCTAAGAAGGCTTGTATGGTTCATGCAAATGCTTGTACAGAGAAAACTGCATCTTAATGATTACTTTTCATACAATGCAATTTGCTGAATACAGACGTTTTTATCTGGTATGCTTTTGCTGAGTATGGTGCCACCACTCTTGGCAGGAAAACCGGGATAGTTGAGACAGGTCTGGTGGGATCAGGATGGAGATGCGGCTCAGCTGTGGAAGGCGGGGTGCAGCACAGCCAGGGCTGCTAAGGAAGTAGTGCCACAGGTATCTTTCTTCTCAGCTGCTCTATTGCAGCTTGTCAGCAAATGACAGGAGGATGTCATTCTTCATCTCTTACATTTATAATATCAAAATAAAATCCTCAAATTGTAAATAAATTTATATCTCCTGGTGCCTGTTTTGCCAGTTACTGTGGTGTCCCTTGAATGTCCAGAACCTCTGCCCACTGGTATCCTATAGTCTGGCCAGTTATTTGAGCACACTTTAATCAGATTTGAAGTTTTAAAAAAAAATTATATTCCTTGTCCATTTAGAGTTTAGCAATTTGATTTAGATAATCAGATCTTGTCCGTATATCCAAATAATTCAGGAGTGTTTCTCCTGGTTAGGTATGACAATATAGTGTAATGGATTCGCACAATTTTTTAATGAAATCGGAAAACATTTGAATGCAATGAGTCAGAAAGAGCTTTGACCTGAAATTTAATTAAGGAGTGGAAAATAGGAAAAGTGGGAGGTTACAGGAGAGGATTAAACAAAAAAGAAAATCCCTGGTCATTCAAGACTTTGCTCCTGTTAAACAGTCTAGATAGCTCTTGTCATAGAATAGTTGGGCCTTATAAAAGGGATAAATTTGAAAATTAGGAAGAGTGGAAGATGAAAAATTAGTAATATGATTTCTTTCTTCATTTTTAATACAAATGAGCAAGCTGCAGGGAAGAATAAAAGTCAAGCTGGAGTCAGGGAAAGAAGAAAGCACATTTGTAGCCATCCATGTCCTAATGAGTTGCATTAGGAAACCATATGTAAGTATTTAGTCTTGACTGTAGCATATTGAATACATTTGGTCTTGTCTGGAATAAGCAAGCCCAAATCTATCAAGTATTTGAGTGAAAAAACAATTGGAAATTGTGATTACTACAAATGAAAACCAAAGAACCATGCTCAGATACTTGATAAATACTGGAAGGAGATGAGGTGAAAGTTTTGGTTCCATTACTGGTGCTAATAAGACAGCCGGAAAGAGGAGAAATAAATTTGTAAATGGCATCAGGTGTTAAAAAAAACGCTTTATTGAATGTATAGTAGTTCATAATTACTGTAATGCTGCAAACCAACTTCCATGAAAAAGATTAAGAAAATTATTTGCATTCTTGTAATACAGAATATTAAACTTAGATCGTATTGGTACACTTTAACCCTGTATAAGGTTTTGACTTACTGCTCTAAGAAGGGACTTTAGACACATGCCAGCTATGCCGAATTAAAATCCACATGGCCCTAAGTCTTAGGTAACTTGTACAGATGATGTATTCTCCTGAGTTAGTCAAGAGCTTTTAGTAGAGAACAGTCTGTAGATCCAGATGATCTGTGTAAAATACTTCAGTAAGACAGATTGCTCGAAATACAGCCCTCTTCCGCGGTGGAGGCAGTCTGGCCTATGGGTGTCTTCAGCATGCATAGGAGATATGCAAGCACACCCCAGGGCTGATGAGCTCCCAGCCAGAGCAAAAGGTGATGCTTACGTGAAATTATGTTTTTAGTCCCTGGATCTCCCATAGGCAGAGACAACCTAATACATTTCAGCATTGGGCTCAGGAAGGTGGAAGGACCTGGTGATGTGCATGTACCAATGTTGTGCAGTGCTGCAGATAAAACTGAGGGGAAGTAACATCCTGAGAAAGTTAATGCAGAACGAAATAGCAGTGACAAGTTTGACTGGAAGAAGTGTAATTAAGGGAAATCTAGAATAAGCAGTGTTGTCAAAATGGCTTTCATCAACAGCTAATCCAAATTTAACTAAGATCTCTAGGGTGAAGACTTCATTATCACCTGATGCAGGCTGAAGACATCTATCTTTGACTAGTGGAAGATTTGATGTAACACCTACTTAGAGAAGTAATTTACAAGTGTAGCTCTTTCTGTGTGGACAGAGATGTGCATAATTTGCTTAAACATGTTTGCTTTATATTTGTAAGTATTGAATTTGGTGTCAGGGTACTAAAGTGGCAGGGACTGAAGTCTTGGCAAACTTCATTGGAGAAAGAAAGTCTTGGTCTTGTGTTTTCTGAAAACTGAATGTTGTATCCTTCTGTCTTTTAGTTGTAAAGTGGAGGAGGAATAAAGCTGGCCTATAGGACATTGCTCTTGATTATACTTGACCTGTTTTAGTTGAAGTAATTCTGCTTGCCTCCAGCAACAAGCATTTCCTAATGTATTTTATCATTAGCCATTGCATCCTTTACCAGTTATTGAATGGGGTGTGCAGGCTGGCCTCCATGCAGTTCTCATCCAGGGCATCCTTTTGACTCTTAAATAACTGTCTCTTCACTTATATTTTTAAGGGTAGAAGTGTATGGGGTTTTGAGATTACTTACATAATTCTGCAGAGAAAAAAGAGATCACATTTGAGATCCACCAGTTGTGATACTGACCCTGGAAGATACTCTGAAATATTTTTTAGATATTGATGACGTTCTGTCAAAGAACATCTGATTTTTTTTATTGCTGCAAAGTCCCGGGGCTCTGCTGGATAAAGCAATCTTTATCCTGCTTAAGTCCATTTGACAAGATGCTTAAGACAAATAACTTGATCTCATTAATAGATAAAAGGAAAAAGTTTCCTTAAGGTCTGTTATTAAGGAGTAAATTTAGAAGAGGTTGTTGCTCATTAACAGCTCTCCTTTCTCAGCTTAATTTTGAGTACAAGATGCAGAGTTTTACAGGGCTGTTACTGTCGACTGGTACTGCTGCTCAGTTCTCCTGAAAACCATGTTGGAGTTTGGCCTCAGTAAAATTCATCATTGAAACAAGTTATTTTCAAAAAATGTTTATAAATTCCCTCTAGAAATCTCCCTCTTATTTTGCCGTCTCATGTTACAAACTCATATGTTTTAATTTGGAAGTGTCATGTCTGTGATTGTTCGTTACTCAGGATAACTGGATAACTCTTTCCAGTTCCCCAAAAATTTAACAGCAAAAATGAATCTCGAGAGCTGGGGCACCAGTGGTAGCTGCCTGGCCCTGATGATGATCCTCAAGCCTGACCTGGTAGGACCTGCTAAAAGGCTGAGATAGGGCCCCAGGGGGGTTGCCAGCAAGTCACCAATTAATACTAATTGCATGGGAAATTATTGTAACACTGCAGTGGTTCATCAGAGACATAGAATGAGTTCATAGCTGTGCTGCACCCGAGTGCTGCATATCCCTTGGTGTTTGCTTCTAAAATACATTGCTGCCTGCTCTGTTAATTTGCAGTGTGTTTTAAGATCTGAACTATAATTAAGGTGGAGGAATCTGAAACAGTTACCATCTATCGTGAAGCTTGGCTTGGGAATATTTGAGTTAAACTGTAAAATTCCAATTGGTTTCAGAGGGGTCATCACCAACTTTTCTGGAACTGGGCCAGGTTGTGTCTTATTTTCTGATATGAAAGAAAACAAACCTGAAGTTACGTGAAATGTGTGCAATGTGCACACAAAAGTCCTTTCAAAACAAGAAAAATACAGACGTCTGATTTGAAAAGGGGTTTCTGCTTTGCTTCTCTGATTTCCAAGGGGAGCTTCACAGAAAACTGGGATTTAAGAGGCTGCTGTCTTCCTCTCTTCCTACTGACAGCTGTAAACATGTGCTGAGGTAATTCATTGTCTCATCCTACAGTCGCTCTCTGAGATCGTGCCTTCTTGGAAATCAAACTGATAATCCCGTGGGGAGGGAGTGAAGAGCCAGCGTGTTCAGAGGCTCTCCGAAGTGTGGTTTCGGAGCGATCCAAGAGCAGCCGGCACCTCCGTGCTCGGTTCTGGGGACAACGCCTCGGCCCGGAGGGGCCGGCTCAGCGGGGCAGGCCGGCAGCGCAGGTGGGGTGTGTAAGGCACGCTGCTATGTCATCGTGCTGCGATTTCGCCTCTCCGTCCTGCTCTCAAAAAGGCAGACAAGGCTTCAAGTCATAAATTGCATTTCATGTAACTCCTCCCCTACTTCGGCTGCTTGCTCATGCAGCCACCCACGGATCTGAAACAAAAATGCGCGAAGTGAGGCAGGGAGCAGTCTCACCAGTGCTGATTTCATTTCCCCTCTGGGCACTGGGGTGCCCGTCCTATGCCGACACCGTCTCCCTCCTCCTGAACATAGCAAAGCTTTGGGTAATCACAAACACATAAGCATTTTTCTCCCATCCGTTCTCACCAGCCTGTACTCCGAGAAGAAGAAGAAGAAGTCCGGGGCTCTACAGGAGCGTGCCTTTGTGGCAGCGCTCCTCGGCGGGCTGACAGAGGCGGCATTGTTCCCAGGCTGTGGCCAGCCTGGCAGCCGCGGAAAGTGGGGATCTGTGCCGCGCATACGGAATCGGCCGAGGACAGGGCTCCAGAAACTCCTAGAGCTGCTGTAGCGACAAGAGGGAGTTTCTGAGCACCACTAATAGCTTCTCCTGGTGTCTTCTACACAATGCAAATGGAGTCCGGAATGAGAAGTCTATATTAATTGAAGGTAATGTTTTTATCTTTATAGTAGCATGGTAACGATTGCTGCTATTCAGTTATTAATTAAAGTATGAGTGATATGACAGGGGGAAAAGTTGTGAAGTCCACTGTACTCCTTAGGAGAATAAAGCTTCATGGTGGCATCATGCTGCAGCTGAGGGCTATTAAAGTTTGGCTGTTCCCCTTTATGTGGGCTTAGTTCGTGTTATCAGGAATGAGAAAATCTGCTTGTGTTCCTGTCAGAGAGTGAAAAGACCATTTTGTCTCCCTCCCCAGCTTTCTTCTTTTTAAGCCGGAACCTACTACGTATACACAATATTAAATGAATTTTGCTAATAGAAATACATTGATGTATAGCCATTAGACAAGGTAAATACTTCTTCCTATTGCCAGAGACAGTTTCTCACCTCTGCAGGTGCTCCCTGGGGTATAAAACATCCCATATATTGGTAAAATATTAACATTTGTTCCACACACCTCAGCAGAAAGAAAAATCATTGTTGCATTTATTTTTCAACCTCTTTTGTAATAGCTGAGATTACAGACTATGCTAAAGAGATTTTATGTTGTGAAGATATTTCTCTTGTGTTCTTACTACTTTTATGATATTTTTAGTAGTTTTTAAATTACTATTCTTTTTCTAGTTTTACAGTAAAGGTATATTTTGTCTGAGCACTTCTCCAGGTTTTTTCCTGTTCTCACTGCTGTCTATCACTTGTAATTGTTAACTGTGTTTTTAAGAGTGTGTACTGCTGTTTGGAATGATAGTTAACATGATCTTAAACATGCATGCCTTGGAGCTGTGGCTCTTGTTCATGTTGAGTGCCCAGGTTGACGTGCTTCTCAGGTTATGGTTGGGACTCCCTGTCACAATTCCAGATTTGGGTACTTAATGTCACAAGTAGCACCTGAAAGATATCAGGGATTTTTTTTTGTTCTTTCTTTTCTAAGAGGAGAAAAAAAACAGGAGAGTGTCATTTGTGCACTGAAGGGCCTTACTCTCTCCTGCCAGCGTGTGTGTGTGTAGCAGCACCATTTGCTGTGTGTAATTCAGGACAACACAGCTCGTGCCTCCTGTTTGCCCCATGGCACGTAGGAGCCCCAGAACACACATGCTGCTTTTGTGCTCCTGTGCGGTTTTAATCTTTAGGTAGCAACTGTTTCAAGGAATAAATGCAATGCCTGGAAAACATCCTGTTAGTGACAGCGGCAGCCGTTACCCGTCATGCTGGACAACCCTCTGCCAAAAGCAGCGGGGCATTGCTCGCCGGCCAGCCAAGGGCCGGGAGCTGCAAGCTGTGTAACCACTGCGATGGCTGAAGGAAATAATGTTTAGAAGTGTTAAACAAGGCTGCTACCTGCTCACTCAAAACATGGTATCAGGGTTTATCTTGGCCCTGGGGATTTGTGGCATCCCCTTTGTGCAGGAGTGTCCACCCCACCAATCCGTACGCAGCCCCCCCAGCTGCTTGGTGGTGGGGCCATCTTGGGCACTGGGCAGGCAGGGATGAGCCTGTTCGCTCCTTCCATGCAGGCTTTCCCTGTGCACCCCATACGCTTGAGGGAGAGGGAAGCTGCAGGCTCCAGTATGGAAGAGCCAGGTCTGCCCTCCCCAGCCCCCTCGGCCAGGCAATAAGGCTGGAGGGATGATGCTGGACCCCACATCATACCATTTGGTCATCAGCATCTTAATGATGCCCTTCTCACCAGGGAGATGCATTTCAGACAACACCTACTAGAGTAAAGAAGAACATTTTAAAGTAATGATAAGCATATTTAGACCCCCCTATTTTTTTTTTCTTATTTATCAAATGAGATATTTATGGTTGTTACCTCCATGAGAGAAAGAGCTGAGACTCTGGATTAGATTCTGTGTCTTCCAATAGTTTTCGTGCCCTTGTCAGCAAGTGTGGAAATCCCAAATCAGAGCTTGTCTACACAAGAGAAAAAATGGAACCAGAATAATTAAAGAGATTGCAATTCAAACCCACTTTTCAGTGGAAGCTTTACTGTAGGCACTCTGCTCAGAAAATAAAAATACATGTGGATCAGTGTGGTTTTATGTTAAATCAAAATTGGTCGTCATTGTGGATACACTGCCTTACACTGATGTAGAGCCTGTTACTTTACTTTTACTGCTGTGCTTTAAGTGACAAACACTTAGAAGGTTTTGTTCGCTGTTAGTTTAAAAAACTGGAGCAAATACATCTCCCACTCATAAAATAGTCCTGCTTAAAGTTCATTTGCTAAATGCTGCATGCATCATTTATACAGTGACTTTTATAACCCATTTCCTCTAGAGTATATGACACTGAGCATGCAGGGTCAATTTAAAATAGCTAGCTTTTGCTTACACAGTCAACTTTCATCTATTGTATATGTTTCTATAAACAGAATGATGCAGCGGAGTTTAGGATAGGTGTAAGCACAGGCAGGGCCTTTGCCACAACTTCTTAACTGGCACTTCTTCGTCTTTTGCAGCACAGAAGCTTTTCTATCCTCACTGTGAGAGCCTGCATGAAGACCTGCGTGGATGGTGTTGTAAGGTAAGGAATACACCCACTAAGAGACAGGGGGTTTGAGTTCTTCTTCCTAATTTTGCATTGCTATGGGGTTCCCGTGTCAGAAGTTGGTTCATTTGGCATCTGATTTCTAATCAGAAGGACTCGCATGTGGTGATCCTTGGTTGTTCAGTAGTAACAAATATGTGAGCAAAATTAACTGTTTATGATGTAGAAGTTAATATGTCTTAAATGATGCTGAATTTCACTGTCATGTGAAGTTTTATATGTGTGCTCTTTCTCTTCTATGAGCCTCAAACAGTGCCTTTGGGGAACTGGCCACACTGTGTGTTCGGTGTACTTTTTGGAGCAGCAGGTCCCTGTGCAGCATCCCTTGCAGTATTTTATTCAGCTTTAAAGTGTTAAATTAAAACAGGAGAGTCTGATGTGTGTTATGGTTCCCAGAAATACCATCTTTTTGTAGCCTTCCCTTGCCAGCTTTAGTGTCACCTTTCCTTCTCCTCCTCTCTCTTCACCTGCTGGGTAGCAGCCCATGTCATCTCTATACCCCTTCAGACATGGTGTGCTCGAAGCTCCTATTCGCAGGCTGATGATCAGCAAACAGCATCATTCTTGCCTTCTCTCCCAGGACCTACATCTGTCATGTTTTACTTATCTCACCAAGTGAACAAATAAATGATCAATAAATGAAGAATCTATTTGAAATATGATGATGGAATTGTGTAGCTCTTCTGATTTAAGGACATAAAATACAGGCTTTCATGCAGCACTAGACAGATTACACAGCCTGCATGGCTATTACAAAGTCCAGCAGTGTTACTATAGTATAGCTCTGTTGCTTGTTTCCTTAATCTGCTTGTTTAGAGACACACAGAATATTCATCTTAATCATCTGTTTCCGCTGCATAGTAGGTACAGGAGGAAATACCATAGAGAGTCCTGTCACTGGTAAAATGCATCATTTGAATGTGCGATGTAAATATTTTAACTAACCAAATGTAAACACTGGTTTGCCTTTAGGATGGGAAAAGGCTGTCACAGTCAAAAACGAGCTGACATAAGAGTGACCCTGTATAGATGAGATACAAAATTGTGTTCACACATTTTGATAATCAAAACAGAGTCCTTAATGAATTGCCTAGTGTGAAGGGAATTTTAAAACACAAATGTGCCTGACAGAAGATGATCAGAAATCACTGCTGTATTAACATTACAAGGAATGACTTTCAGGATTCATGAGGATCCAAGGTCCATGGGAGGGATAAGATGAGATGAGAAAGAGGAGATGATGAGAGATGTGAGATGGTGAGAGCTAGAGAGAGGCTGGAGACCCTGGGGGAGAATCTAAACTGTAAGTATGCTCTGAATATCCATGCACCTCCATGCCTCTTGACTGTGGCTTGTGTTCACTATGCCAGGACAGAAGTTAATTTAGAAGTTTCCAAGGGTTAGAAGATGGTAGAAGCAACAAAGATATTAGATACAGCAAGAAGCACCTTATTTCATTCACAGACATGTGGGTTTTTTAGTTGGTGGATTCAAAAGTAAGCAGATTTCTCAGGGAGCTTCAAGTGGTTGCTCATTATATCTGCCTATATTGGCTTTGTAAGTGCTTGGATAGTTATGGTCAAGTGGTACTTAATAGAAATCAGACAAAGGGCTTAACTTTTGGTGCTGAATATGGTCTGAAAAATAATGCTGTAGCATATGGTACAGAATCCTCCAGACACCACTTGACGTTATCATGCAGTAGATGCTAAAAAGTAGAGACTCTAAATGGTCATTGGACGTTCATCAGATTGCTAACCAGAAGAAATATCTGGAGATTATTTCATTGGCTATATGTTCTAGGATGTGGATTGTTAATATCGGAAGAGAAAGAAATGACACAGGGGATTTGACTAGACTCCATGGATAGTGAGAAACTAGTTAAATTTTATTTCTGAAGGCACAGGTCTATGTAAATGTCCAAGAAACTAAGCTTTCATTACTGGAATAGCTGAGGGATTTTTTAAAGTTAATTTTTGCTTGTATTACCAACAGTGAGTAATATATTAACATCTGCCTCACATTTGCTATTTCTTTGTTCTAACAGCTGGAAATTTTTTATTTATACAGAGGCCTCTGAGCTAAAAATGTCATTGCCCAGGTTAAAAACCCATACTGATTCTTGTC
The DNA here is from genome assembly GCA_013401335.1 of Brachypteracias leptosomus. Taxonomy (NCBI): domain Eukaryota; kingdom Metazoa; phylum Chordata; class Aves; order Coraciiformes; family Brachypteraciidae; genus Brachypteracias; species Brachypteracias leptosomus. The sequence continues at coordinate 243,755 of VYZX01026656.1, forward strand.
ATTCTCCTTGTTAGGAAAGGAGAACTAGAAACATAGGGGAAAGACAAACGGGAAGAATAGCCCCCAGATGATAAATGCTTTCAGTTTGCGTACAGATTAATCATGTGTAGCATAGCCTAAGAGTGTCGCTGTCTGACATTACAACAGCAATTTACCTGTAGCCAAATGGGCAAATATGTTAAGAGAAAAAATTATCCAAGGAAAGTAGAAGAAACAAAAAAATTAAATCGGTGAAGAGAAAAATACAATAGCTTTTTTTTTCAGTATAAAGGAAATTAAGATCCTTTTTTGTGTGGATGAGAAGTATTTTAGGAGGTTCCATATAAATAGGAGAAGAAGCTTCTTCACAGAGAAGGTGACAGAGCACTGGAACAGGCTGCCTGGAGAGACTGTGGAGTCTCCTTCTCTGGAGACGTTTAAAGCCTGCCTGGACATGTTCCTGTGCAACTTAGTTTAGGTGATCCTGCTCCAGCGGGGGGATTGGACTAGATGATCTTTCGAGGTCCCTTCCAATCCCTAACATTCTGTGGTTCTGTGATTTTGCATAGATGGGAGTAACTTTGACATTATCCTTGAATAAAACTTCTATTGCAATCATTTTATGCAATAACTTCACATAACTCTTCTCTTGAATATAGATAATCCAAATCTTTACCTCCCAGACAGATGTATCAATTTTCATGGGAAAGCACAAATACATTCAAGAGTAAGAACTTCATTTTTTCCCTTTAGGAGCAGGAAGCTCATAGGCTTTTGCTGAAGAGCTATATTGTGCCTTTTTTTTTTTTACTTCTTCTAAAAAAGGAATCTACAATAGCTTGTTTTAGCACAGGAAAAAAGGTAGGAACAGATTACTTTGTAGTGCTGAATTCATTGCATCATTTTTGTAAAAGAAAATAGCTTTATTTGAAGAAGAGTTTTAGATGGCTGATGAAAGAGAATTTAAGAGGAGGGAAGAGAAGTGCAGTTGAAGAATCTTTGGAATGACAGTGTAAACTTCAGGGAGGAAGGGAATTAGATGAAAGAATCTGTGGGAGTGGGAATAATAATGTGAAGGGGAACAGACTGTGCTGGTGAGATCTTTTGGCCTAGGTTTTCAGAAAAATTCAGAATATGAGCCACAATCTCTGTCTTTGAGAGAAGGAATGGAAGTTTTTCCATTTATGGTAAAGTGGAGTAATAACATCATTGTCCCAGCTGTTAAAATATTTTAAAATCTTCTTCAAACTGGTTATTTATTACAGTGTTAAAGTACGGAGAATTGTGGTCAGAAGAAAGAGAGAAATTTGAATCAATACCAAAAAGTGGAGGAAAAGCATAATTTATGCTTCCCTGAGAGGAGATGGGACAGCTAGTCCAGTCCAGCTCATTCTCACTCATTTCTGTAAGAGACTGGTTTTTAGGGAGCCTCTTTGAATAAGCTACAGGTGAACAAATCTCAAGGTTCAAGTCTGCAAGGGGAATTTGGAAGCCTCCATCAAAGCCAGGGATAAATAGGATGCATATTTTGAATCCAAAAGTGCCATCTGAGTGTGGCTTTGCAAAGCACATGAGGACCATGGCATCCCAGGCATCTCTGGCATACACTTGAGAACAGGCTTGCGTAAGGCAATATTTCTGCGGAAGGTGGATCGCCTACGTGGAAGGTCCCATGCCTGTAGCTGCTTCAGGAGCCACTTTTTCCTTGTGGTACAGAGTAATCTGTGATCTTTACCTACTTAGTCATTTCTGTGTAACACAGTCTTCAAATTCATATCTAGATATCATCTATTCCATATGAATAGCAGTAACTTTCAACATTAGGTAAATCTGTGGGATGAATTTTTACTTGTGCTCTCGTAGACTGTCAGTAGCCTTAGACAATCTGCTATCATCAGACTAACTTGCCTTCTTAATTCTGTTCTTGTGGCACAGCCAATTCCTTTTCAGTGTATGTCAATTAAGGAGAGTATGCTTTAATAATACTTCACATTTACACAGTACCTCTCATCCCTGAGTACTTCATATGTCATATGTATTCAACACCACTGACCTTTCACAGTACCTTGAGAGCAGGAGAGCAACCGTTCTACAAAAGTAATGCAAACCATAGGATTATTTTTTTTTCTATAATACTGGGGGGAACTCATTTATTACGGAATGAATTATGTTCCCTAAGCTACAGCTTCAGTTTTTAAAGACTTATTGAAAATTTCCTCAAGATAAGGTACATGATCCTACATTTTGTGTACACCATGAACAAAGAACTAATCCATCTTTCCAAGACTGGACTCCTGGAAACATTTCAGTTCTAAATGAACGTGAAAGTATCACTGCCTCTATACCTTGACTGTCATTTCATATGTAAATTGTCACCTCTTGCAGGATCTGCCCAAACCCCTGTAGTCTGCATTCCTTTCTGGCTGCTGAGAGTCCTCCCATGTCAATATGAGAGGTACAGCAAAATAGATACATCAGAACACCTATTTAATTGTTTTTAAGGGATTTGTATGTAACTGATCTTCTGGGGCATCAAGCTGAAGAAATTCAGCGTGGTTATGTGTGGCCAGCATGTGCAGAGGAGAGATGTGCAAGGCCAAAGGAACAAGGAGGAGGAAGACGATGGCGATGAGTTAATCTTTCTGGCATTCAGTGCCCCTTCCCGTAAACATTAAGAGGATGATCTGAAGCCTGCTGAGATCAGTTATTGTCTGTCCCTGCAGTGCTGGAGCTGTGAGGAATGGCAGAGTTTGCTGAGGGAGCACGAGAGGTACTTTGTCTGCAGGGGCGTCCTTCTTGTGGTGTGCAGAGGCTCTGCTTGTGCGCAGGACTACCCTGGCAGGGTCAGATTCCCTCTATTTACTTTAAGAAAAAAGTCCAGTGAAGCCACTTTCCTTATTTTTTAAAAAATAAAATAGATAAGCAGCCTGTGCTGGTACAGTATTTACCAAACCAGCCATTCTGGAGGTTAATTTGGGCCTTATTTAATCTGTTGTTTTAAATAGAAGGACAGCAACCTTTCTATTTCAGTTGTACAATTCAGCAAATGGATTATGAAACCACAGTTTACTGTGAATGCCATGGATGGTAGCTCAGTTAATAGTAGCTTAAAAGAATCTTTAGGTTTTCAGTGTATTGTTTTGCCATTTATCTCTCTTTGTAGCTTGTCTGGGTTTAATGTAGTTTATTCCATTTAGGAGCATTACTGAGACAAACCCCATTAAAGCAGGCATTATAGTCCTTGTTTTGATTAGCACTCAAGGCCACTAGATAATGATGCTTTAAAAAAAAATCTTGTATTTCTCACATGGTCATTAGCACTGTGATCATCACCAACCTTCCTAGAACAGTGTAAGTTTGGTTTTTTTCTTTCTAAATCTCAGAGCCAATTGTGAATGCCTTTAATATGGTCTGCGACATTTGAACAGTAACATTTATCTCAAAAATAACAGTTGTTCTTTCAATGCTTATACTTGCAAGAAATTGGATATTTGTATGTAAGACTTGTGGTCAAAAACCATCATTACTAGCTAATAATTTGAAAAGCTGTTTTACTGGGGGGATTTTCTTTCATTTTATTTCGTGGTGAAGCTCCCTAGACATTCAGGTATGTATGTACATGTTCTTCTCAAACAGCACTCCGACCAGAGAAGGACATTTGCATCACTCCTACCAAGACACAAACCAATATAGAACCATTTCAGTCCTGGACTGACATGGGCAATTAAAATAATCTCCTCACATCACATTTAAATCAGTGACATGTAATTCTAGGACAAAACCTCTCAGCACCTCCTTCCAACACTTGTCTGCACTCAGAGGATGAGCAGCTGCTATTACACGCTAATGTATTTTGAGGGTAAATGGCCATTTTAGGATGTGTTATTAACTCAGTGCAAATGGGCTCATTTTCTCTCCTAGTGTACAGAGTTGACCACACATGCTTTTGCCTTTACAGGTTTTAGTTTTGTTAAGCAAAAAGAAAAACAAGAAAAATAATGAGTTTGATGAGTTGGGCTTGGCGTCTTAAGGGATGGGGAATATCCATCTCTAATTACATGCTCCAGCCATAGGGACCAGAACCCTCACCTTGCAGGCGTGCAAAGTTGCAGGTCTCTAAGGGCAGAAGGCTAGCCAGGACAATTAACGTTTTTAATAACACAGCTTACTCATTTTACCAGTATTTTTGCATTTTACCTACTGTAGATGGGTGTACCTGAGAAGAGGCACTCACCTTAGTCTTTGTCCTTTACTCTTACAGACCAGAGTTGCCCTGTTTGCACTAACTTGCCATCTCCAGGTGCAGGAGCCCAGAAGTCTCCTGAGGTCCTTTGAGCTGCTCATCAAAGCCTCAGAGCAGGCTGAACGCTTGTTTTCATGAACGTATTTCTGTATAGAGATAAAAAATGTCACTTTTTTTTCTCTCTTGCTCCTGAAGAGGAAAAAAATATGTGCCCAAAGATGTATAGCATATGGAGCTTTATCATAGACTTGCTTTGGCTTATGACTCTGCCGTATTACTACCAGCAGTGTATTTCTGGCTATGAACCTCCGGCCCTTGCTCTAATTGTGTAGGGGACTTGTGGGGAATTAGTGTCAGGAGAGCCAAATTTATAAAATACTAATTTTTGTTGGACTGTTTCATGATTCTCCAAACCTTCTGAGCACAGAAGCCTTTTTTGTCCTTTTAACGTATTGCAGCCCAAATCATCTAATCTGTACTCCTTTGGTTTGGGTGGGTTTTTTTATTAGTTTTCCTCACTAGAGCAACCAGTTCTGTTCTATTCCTACTGCTTGTTTTGTCTAGCCTTGCTGAGAGTAGATAACTAATGCAGTAGTTAAAACACCATCATGTTAATATTCTTTACCATGGATGGAAACCTGCTTGTCCTGGAAGCAGTTACACATGAGCTAGGCTGAAGAACAAGCTTCAGAGTGGAATAACCTTGGATTTAGTATTCAACCAATCACCACACTAACTTAATTTTTCCTGTTACTGTTTTTACCTAGATAGTTACTGCTGTTAAATTAAAGGCATCTCCCAATTTCTAAAAACCAGAAGAGATCTCTGGAAGATATTACCTTAATGAAATCCATTTTTAAAATATGTAAATCCTCAGTTGTGAATTCCTGATGAATGCAAAATAAATTCCCACAGTTCATGGTTTCTCCTTGTTTATTTAATTTACATGCCATTATAACTTGAATGAGGCTTTACAAAACCACAGAGACACAATCTTTGCCCTAAAGAGATTGTAGCTGAGATTAGACACATAAAACCAATAGGTTCAATAGACAAAGCAGGATTACACCAAATAAAAATGGTTCATATTGTGTATATTGTATGCATTGTAAGCTTGTGATAATACAGTTATTTGGAAAAGACCTGTTTGTCACCCTTGAATGTGGTGATTAGTAACAAAGCTCTGGAAAGAAGCCATCGTTAGTGTTTGCTAGTTTAAACCAGAAAACTTGAGACACTAATAACTAATCATTGCTTTCCTAAGGGCAATTTAATTGAAGAACTGGATTTAATGGAGGATATATTCAGTAGTGTATTGACTTTCTAGATGCTGTAGCCTCCAAGTATCTTCACTCCATTTTTAAACCCTTGTTCTAGGCTAATGATATTGCTTGCCTTGCGTGTTTTATTACATGATGAAGGTAGAGCCTCGGCTCTAATGGGACTTCCATGCTTTCTTCACCCTTTACTTTGGGTACGCAGTAGATAATAAGGTTTCTCTGAATTTTAAGTGGAGGAGTATCTTACTCCATGCATGTAGAGCTCTTTTTCTATTATTTAGTTACAAGTACCTGTGTAATATTTTATTTCTGGAAATAAGCCATAATTATGCAGCACATCATTGTCTGAGTGTTCCTCAGCAGAAGAGGAACCTTCCTCATGTAAATACTGCATGTACTTGCTTCAAATCCTCAGGCTTTGTGTTGACATTTGTATATGTAGACCTTTTGCTTAATGGGACTTTGGATAACGAACTGAGGCTTGGCCACTATTTCCAGAGCTCTGCTGACATAGAGCTCATCTCATCCGCTCTCTGGAAGAGAGGAGCAGGTAACACGCTGGTGGTGGGAGCAACACAAGCTGAGCGAGGGGCGTGGGGCTGGAAACTTCCCCACCTTCTCAGCCTGTTTTGCACGTGAAAATTGGGTTTTTCTCCCCAGCAATTTGCTCAGATATGAAAGAGGGTTAACGTATCTGCTCACCCACCCCACAGGATTCTTGTGTGGCTAATTAGTCAATATTTGAACAGCTCTGTGAAAACGCTTTAGAAGTGCCAATTATGAATTATAATTATCTTGTGAAGATGATTGGGAGTCCACGTTTGCATGTTGATTCAGGACATGGGAGTAAGCCTTTCAAAGAGCAGCTCTTTTAAATGCTTTACCTATTCCTTATCTCTTGTTGTGTGGGTTTTTTAATACATTATGAGAAATATTAGTTTGTCCTCGGGAAGACCAGGTCTGACTGTTTTTAATAATGAGTTATGTACTTAGTCACAGTAGGTAAATTTACCAACCAAGCAGGACACACTCAGAGATCTATTCTGTCTGTTCAGCAGATGATTTTACACAATAGGCATCAGGACAAACCTACTGAGACTTTAAAACAAATACTTCTAAGTAACATTGCCATAAGCCTGTTAATACAGTGGCAGTTCCTGTTTTAAACTCCGCAGAGCTCCTACTTTATTTATATTCCATCTATTACTGAAGTATAATAGATTTACTCTGGGAAGAGACTCAATCTCAGCAGATTTACACTGAAGGCTGACATTTAGGTTTCAACTTACTTTCACAAAATAGCAACTAATGCTGAGCACTAGCTGCAGGACACTTGGCTATTTTTCATAGTGGCACACCAGGATTAAAGACAAAGCAAGAAAAGCCTGCAAAAGAAGACCATAACTTGACTTACAGGTTTTGAAATTCCTGGAAACTTTCTGTTGCAGCAAGAATGCTTTTGTATTCTCCTTGTCTCCACATTTTCTTGTGATTTTATAAATGTTCCTGGTCTCTTCAACTGGATAATAAAAGGCTTTATTATTTATTCTACTTTCATGTAAATTTGTTGAGCAAATAGTTGCCTCTAGTGCAGATTTAATATTTTAGCTGTAGATGTGTCACCTGGAGTTGCATGTAATCCCACAGAGAGGACACCATTCTGCCTGCAGTTATTATGCAAGACAACTGGGAACGGAATTTGGCCAGAAGTTCCCTGCATGCCTCTCTCTTCCAGTAACATAAAAATTTTAATGGGGAAAAATTACAGGGAAATGAACACTTTGTTTAAAAATGTTCATGAAGGGAGAAGAGCTGCTTTTTTTTTCCCTGAATATGGGTCTTTTGACAGTTGTTTGTTAATTTTATGCTTATGCTTGTGTTCCATAGCTGCATAGAGATGTTTAATGCGATGTTGATGTGAGCCCACCCATTGATGCTGCAGTAGAGGAGTCTTAAATATTCATATGATGACCAGATTCATGTGGTTTTATTTGCTTCTTTTCTTCTTTACAAAGTCCTAAGCACCATCAGATAATTAAACATTATAGAGTCTGTGGTATTGAACAGTGCTGAAAATCTGGACAGGCGTTTTTTGTCCTGCCAGCTGGCAGGAGCGTGATGCTCTGGCATTGTTCTGCTTGGGGAAAAGGGTTCTTCTGATATGATACTAAAATGTTTCATTCCTGCATAAATCCTTAAGGGTTTATGAGAAAGATTTGTTGCTAAAAGCATTCAGCTTTCTGTAGGAAATGATTGTAGAGGAAGATGCTTTTATCTGTGATGTAAGCAAGACGTTACTGGTATGAGATTCAACTCCAAATGAAGACTAAATTTCAGCAAGTACCTGCAAGGCACCTTCAGGACCTGTTACAATCAATGGCAATCAGGGCCCCCTTCAGCCCACCCAGAAGCAGTTGGCATCATTTGAGATGCCCTGGGACATTTCTCATAGTGTCTAATCACTATTTGAGAAGTGCAAGTTTTCTGTAGGTCCTGTGTCATGGCTAGCAAGCACATCCAGATGCAGGTTTCATCTTCCTAAAGAGAGGAAATTGAATGGCTGTTTTAAACATCATAGGCTATGCTCCTTGGCCTTCGGCTGCCATTCCAGAAGGGCACAAATCTCCTGCAGTTTCTGCATCAAGCTATCCATTTCTGTGGATATATCTGTGTAGACATCCAGCTCACTTGGATGTCCTCAGGCAGCTCAAGGGGTCCTAGCTGCTAGTGTTTAGGCAACTAAATGGCATCCCTGGGGGCTGGTCATCTGCGTCCCTTGTGAGACTCCATTGCCTGGTAGCCCCTGGGAATGCAGGAGGCTCAGATACCTTTTACACATAGACACAGTTGGGCATCTCCCAACAGACTCCCACCCATCATATCACACATGTGACATTTCACCAAGCCTGCAGTGCCGCTTAGGTCTCTGTTGACAGGAAATGAAAAAATTATGGAAAGGCTGAGAGGAAGAAAGAAGAGAAAACTGTAGTTGCTGTGCATGTTGCTGCTCTGCTGTGCTCTGTAACTCAGCTGGTGAGTTGCACTGTGGATCTGACCCATGATCTCCAGTGCTCCAGTCTCATCTGCAGAGCCACAGAACAGCAATGTGGGCAATCAAGCCAAGTCAGAAAGCTGCACCAGGGGGAATTAGCAGCCCTGAGGCTTGATCACTTAGCAGCACCAGCACAGTGGAATAAATTGAGCATCCTGAAATGGGTCAAATTACTGTCCTTCTGAGACAGCAGTAGGTACTCTATGGTAACTGGCTTGTTTTCTCCATCCATTTAAACTGATATTTGAATTTTCCATCATCATTTTGCCTTTTCCTCTCCTTCGCTTCACCTGCATTTGCCAACAGTGCTGTCTTTGCCTATTAGCTGATGTGCACCAGCTTCTGTGCTTTTTTTTTTTGACAGTTTCCATGCAGATTTTGCTTGCTTTTTTTGCCCCAAACCTTTTTAGTGCACATCAGCATTTTATCTGTTTGCATGCGCTAGAGAATGATAGGAGCCCTCATCTATTTGTGTCAGTGTATGCCTATGCATAAACATTCCAGAATCAGGGATTTTCTAAGAATAAGTTCTCTCTCACCAATGTGGTTCTCATTCTTGCCCACATAATATCTGTTAGCTCCCTTCTGCTATTTTAGACTTGTGAAACTGGGATAAAAAGAGTGATGAGTCTTTCTGTTGTTTTTGCTTTCTTCCAGCTGAACTCAGTCTTGCATTGCTCCTATTGGTTGAGTAACTCATGAAAATGCATAACTAAGCAAGTAGTTCAGCAGCTGCCCCAAACAAAGGTCTATGGCCTACAAGTCAGATGAAAATTCAAAAAGGATTCTCCAAAAGGTTGGCACAGTTGTTTTTCTGAAAGTAATGCATCAATTTGATATTGTGTCTAAGTAAATGCAGCACCAGATGACCTCTGCTCTTTAGGCAGTTAGCCAGCTGTTTGTCGTAGTTGAGAAAAATCTTTCAACAGCAGGAAAAACTAATTTGCTATTGCTGCCATCAAATTAGCCTGCATTTCAACTTTGAATAACTAATGGTCACCCTCTTGTTTTGTGAATGGTTTCTGGGAAAACTGTCCCATTAAACTGTTTCCTTCTGGAGAATCTGATTGTTTTACAATAAAACTGTCTCTGTAAGCAATGGAAAAGGATAAAAAGGGGCTTGTTCCCCACAGCGTGTTAGGTTGTCCTTTAAAGTGAGCCATGTTCTGGAGGGTGCTACAGCAGGCCTGAGCATGGAAAATTTCTCAAAGAATAAAAAGAAAGCAGATGAAATCCAGACTGCTTGGTGAAGGAAAATGGAACCTGAACAGGGTGTTATAACAGTGATGTAATGGAAAACTGCAAGAGAAAGCTAGCTGGTGACATTGCTGGGGAGACAGGTGTATTGTAGCGGTATATGTTCTTGAGCTGACCTCTCATTATCACCTATATGCTTGTGTCTTGTATGTTACTTAATATTATTTATCACATTTTAGGTAAGCAGTTCTATTACTTCATTGCTATAATTTCATTCTGTTTCTGAGAGAGTGTTTTCATGTATTTCTTTTCATCTGCTCTTTGTCTTTCTGACATGCCCTGCCATTCTCACCACTTGGGCATCCTAATACCAATAGGCTGTAACCAAAGTAATCAATACTGGAAATTTTATAAGGAGTTTGTTTGGTATAGTATTACAGAAAAATAATTCAAAGAGAAAGAAGTGCTAAAACAAAAGTGTTGTCCAGGGTGATAAATACTCAGCTAATGGCAAGAGTGATTGGCCCTGATAGAAGGACCAAGCTTTGAGGTGGGTGGAGAACTGATGACAGCTTGTGGAACTGCAGCAACACCAGCATGGCCTCTGCGATAGAGAGGGTGGTGGCTGTGAGAGGAGGAAGGAGACTCTGCACATGGCAGAAGGTGGGTGAAGGTACCCATAGGAGGCAAGATGACAAGAGGTGGATGCCTCCTGGCCATGCTGGAGTGGAGGCAGTAGCTGCCTTTGTGGTGTGAGTGCATGTGAACGTGGGCCCAGGCCTCTGGTGCATGTGCATGTGCATGCTGTGGTCACCTCTGCACAGCTAAAAGACTTTTCTCAGCTGCTGTGTGATTGAGATGTGTTTACTACTAACCAGTCATACAAAGGCTTCAAGCTTGCCACCTGCTCTTCCCATTGTACATCACCAGAGTGAGACTGGTCTTCTTACCTGGTCTGTCTTGACTGTCTCTTCTGCCCCAGAGAGCAGTTATCCTGTATCCAGTATGGTTTTTCATCAAATTCCAGTCTTATACTTCCCCTTCAAAACTTTAACAAGACCAGGTTCTGTGGCGAAAAAGTAATGATTTGGGTCAGCACAAAACCAAAATATGGGGAAAAAAAAGCCAGGCTAGTTATTGATTGTGTGAAGTGATATGATGCTTGTCCTGCCTACCATCAGTTGCTTCTCTGTCATCATACGTTGGCAGCTCATAACTCAGAGTAGTAGCAAAACTTTTTGCAGGAGGCATGCTATATTTATTCTCTCTCTGCAGTGCTACCCATGCTGTAGCGCTTCCTGCTAAAGTGCTAATGATAGTAACATGGGAAAGCACAGAGGCAGGGAACGTCTCACAGCGTTAGTGATGCTTAAATTGCAGAAAAACTGATGCCAACAGGCAGTAAAAAGAACAGACTGTAGGAAGTGGAAAAAAAAGGATATTTTTTAGTCATTTGTTATTCAACAAATTCAAGTTTACAAGCTATAGGCCAAATTCTCTCTTTTGATTCTTGCTTAGGTGCAAGAGGAATGGCTTTTTATTAGGGATCATGACTTATTCATATTGAGGAAATGTTCAGTTTATACCAAGTATAGGTTGCAAAATGGTCGTTAGTAGATGACATTCAGACTGGAGATTTCCCTTGAAATAACGTGAGAAAGTATTTATTTCCTGAAGTCCATTTTCCTTCACAGATAGTTTCCTACCATTAAATATCCAGTAGTCAGGAAAAAAAGCCCCAGACTGTGACAGGCAACTGCATTTGCTGGATATGCAAATGCAACATTCATACGTGGCTTTATGGAGGGTTTCTTCTCCACAGTGTATGAACCAAACATCTCAATTAAATCAAGAAGGGGAAGACCTGGTTTTCATTAGCTGTGAAGACTTTCAGAATTACATTAGTTGCAGTTCATTAGATCTTATAATTGTGTTTGATGTGTGACATGATGAGGGAATGAGGGGTTTGGGTGTGCGTGGGGGGAACTCAGCTTGTAGATCATTCCCATAGGACCATGATTAGCTTTTGCTGTCTTGGTCCATTGGGATCAAGCCTAGAGTTTTTTATTTCCCTCTCCACAACAGGAGAGCAGGCAAATAAAATGCACCATGTGCCAGGATGTTGGTGTGGGGGGCAGGAAACAGTTATCTTGATTTGTCTTACTGCCCCATGCTGCTCCAGCTGGCAAGCAGGGCAGTGCCTGCGCCTCGGTGGGGAGGTTATGTTGGACTGGCACAAGCAAGTCATGTTTTCACTTGCCCCGGTTCTACTTCCAATTGAAAGGACAGAATGACGTCTTTGTGCTGTTCCCAGAGAGAAATTGCAGTGAAATAGTGCAACAACATGAGGCTGTGAAAAGACCTGGTCTGTCAGTGCTGCTCCTACTGTGCAAAGGCTTCACCACATTTTCTACCAAGGAAGTCAACTCAGAGGAGTGTGTCTGAAGACCTTTCCCAGCGAGTCACCACACATTAACCTCCTCTGTTTTGTCCATGATTTACACATATCTCCTCTCCTAATTGTAGATGTCTGAAAGTTCACTGGTCTGCAAGAGACCAGTATGACCAGCTGCGAAGATCATACCTAGTCTCCTATACCTTTAAAAATACTCTCTCCACAGGCAGAAGTTAGTCTTTACTGACTGTGTGGAGCATACAGGCAGTCAGTTTAGATTATTTTTAGATGACTGAAGTTAAGGCAGCACCTTCCCTCAAGGATCACATGGCTGTGATTCCAACTTGAAGGAGAAAAGGAAGTTCGCGTAGATGCAGCACTGACTGGGGACACCAGGTATCTGGGATCAGTTCTCATCTCTGCTAAAGAGCTCTTCAAAAACCACCAAATCCTTTTTTTGTCTTGGACATTTTTTCATTAAAAAATAGTTATTTACACAGGGATTCTCTCAAGTGTTGCCTTGGATTTATCTAGGTAAAATATAAACTCTTCAGGACAGGGACCATCTCCAGCAATGAAGAGAAGGCTCTGCATAGTTGCACCAAATATTTAAGAAGAGCTGACGTTCCTAATGAACTAAAAATAACTTTTTTTAATCAATTAGAGTGAATAATGAAAAATTTGAGCTTGAAATAGCTCTTCACCTTTACAAAGCACATCACAAGGTAAACACTGTTTTCTTAAGTTAATGTCACTAAGTTAAATGACTGACTGCTGCTTCTCTTGATGGGGAATATTACCCAGTTCAATTCCCACTAATTCCTTTTGCTTCAAGATTATTTAATCTTAAGTATATAACAGGCCCTTCTGATGTAATTTATGCTTTACCTCCAAAGACTACTGGAGCTTCCCTAGAACACTCTTCTTTTCCAGACTTTTATATCTATAGACTATATGATAGTGTTGGCACTCATATCTGGGCTTTTTAGATTTAGAATTATTTTGTTTAGATTTTTCGAAATTATTTTGGCCTGCTTCATTTTGGGGGTATCTCACTCGAGGCATATTAAAAAGGTGTAACATCCTGACAGTTGGATGCAAGGCATTTTTCAAATTTCTCCCTTTAGGTAGAGTTAATCTCACTAGAAGCACTAAAATTTTAGCAATCTAGCAAAGTTAAGTATCAGTGGAAGTCATTAAGCCTTCTCCTGTGATGAGAACAGAGGTGATCTCTCAGCCAGGATCCCATAGATAGCATCTGGATGCATAGAAGCCTGTTTTTAGAGATGTAAATGTACAAAAGTCAAATCTTGCTCTAAGTAAAAGTCTTTGTTTTTTTAAAAGAAATCCCGCTTCTTCAGCAACATTTCATTTGGGACAATCAGAGCATTGTGTTTTGCTGCTCCATATTTTGCAATCTTCTGTATTTTTATAAATTCCAGGTCCTTTGGAAATTGGAAGAGTACTATCAATCTACTGTGTTTCATGAGGCTGATTCAAACACCAGTTTGAGACCAAGTATGATTGCCGTGGGTTTTAGAGGTCTTTTAGGTCAAATGACAGGCAATCTCTGTGTGTGCCCACCTCCAAGGGTAGGGGGAATTTCTCTATTCCCATTATGATTACCTGAGTTTGCAAAGGGTTGCTCAAAATGTTGCCTGCAAAGACTGAAAAGGGACTTGGCATGGTAGAATGACATAAACAGCAAAGTGCAATTATAAACAGGCTGTGGTGATACGAAACAGCATCTAGTTCCAGGAAAAGCAAAACTATCAAGAGTAGTCGTGTGAGAGCTGGAAAACATTCACAAAGACAGATTTCATTTCTGTATGCTCTAAAGTATGCAGTAATCGTGGTCTAATTACCTCACTGCAGCCAGAAAGCAATATGGGAGATTGTGGGAATGTGGGAAAGAACATAATATGCTACAATTAAGCTCTAATCTTTGGCATGGTCACTCATCAGATAAAGCTTTTCTGCTGTCGTATTTGAGGCAGTCATTATTTGGCTGCTAAAGCCTGGGGAAAATATGCGGTGGTGTTCCTAGGAGCTGCTTCACAGAGGCTTCATTATCCGCTTCTTCCTCAGCAGCTGGCCAAGCCCAGGCCATGCTCTGCATGTGCTGTCTCCTCAGCACTTGGCTTCTCCCTGCCTGTGCTGGGGGGGGTTGTACTGCTGGGAGTGAAATGAGGGTAATGTTACTACCCACTGTGCAAGGAATTTGTGAGCTTTAAGTTATTGGTCTAAAAACCTGTTTGCTCAGGACCTGATTTATAATGGAAGATCCCTTTGGCACTGATTTATGAGCGCATGGTTTATACACAGAAAGACCTTGTGAATATGGCAAATAAATGTGCTCACTACATGACAAGTTAGGTGCATAATTATGCACATGTATTAACCCCAGGATGTTTCACTGGGATGTAATGTTGTTCATATGAAATTATTCTCACCTTCCTTTGAAAATCTAGTTTTACAGTCTGCTAGAAAGCCTTGCTAGTGACATGTCTTATTTTCTAAAATTCATCACCATTTTAATAGAAACTGTTCCACCAGATTCAAGCAAACTCTTGAATTCACATGTTTAATTGTTCATATGACTTTCCCGATTCTTTGCACTTTTCCACGTCTTTCTGAGAAGAGGCAGCCTGCAATACAGGCTTCTGTGGAATTGCTAAAATCCTAGTAGGAATAGAGAGGAAAGCATGTAAGAAGTCAGGTCAACTTTGAATATGTTGACCTTAAGGTGACGTCGTCTGACAAGACATGAATTAGTTGATTGGGGTATGAATGCAGACCGCAGTGTAGATCAGCATTTACTGCTGCAAAAGCCTTTTTTAATTTTTCTGGAATGCCACAGATAGATGTTTTCAGAGAGACTTCATTTCTTTTTAGGAGATGTTAAAACTTAGAAGAGGTTAAAACTGACCAGTGGTTTGGGACTGTTCGGTTTTGTCTAGCTCTGTTTTTGCATTATAGAGCATCCACATCCTTTGATAAGCCAGCTATGATTTCTGTAAAAGTAGATACAGTGGGGAATTAGATCAGAACCTCATTGTTCTGCTGCTTCACAAAGCAGAAACAAGAGCTGTTCTGAAGGCTTACGGCATGCACCGTCTCTGCAAGGCTCGGCTGACAGCCTGCAACAGCAGCAGTCCATGTCAGTAATTCCTTCCAGCATCAGGGTTTCAGAACCAGGCCTTAATTATGTGCACATCTGGTCTCCTACAGCAGTTCTTCACTACTTGGAACAAGACGTATCTATCTTGTAACTGTTCTTGTTAAATGGGTGCTGCCAAGCCAAGCAGCTCAAAACACAACTGCACCAGAAGAGCTTTAATCCATTGTAGGAAAGGATTTGTCCTGATTTAGTGAACAGGAACCCCAAAAGCAAACTGCAGCAGGAACTGCTTGAGAAATGTGATGTTTGTCTTAAGGTTTGTGTAGTTCAGGACTGGATCTACATATGAACAACAAGAAGCCAAAACAAGACAATGCAGACGCAGAAACAGTAACAAATTTTTACCTTTCTTCAGAATCTTTATTCTAGTGACTCTGTGGTGTTGGGAGAGGCTTTGCCAAGCAGGACCTCAGTTCAAACAGCAGTCCTGTTGCCTGTTGTCTCCAGAAGCATTTAATTGCAATTGTTCTTAAGCACCTAGCACCAATTTAAAGCAAAGATAATGCTTGTGTTTTCAGGCTGTTCCATAGTATCATCTATTTTAATGTAGCAATTCCTGAGATTATCTGAATTTTCTCTTCTATAGAATTTCAGCATCTTTGTACTTAATTGACTAGGTACTTATACATGCATATTGCTATTTTGATATCTTAATCTGTTTTTTGTTATCTGCAGCAGAGGTGATTGCCCCAGGCAGCAAAGAGAACTGGGAACTGGGAGAGAGATGGGAGCTGGGAGCTGGTGAGAGGAGCTGGAGTGGCTAGAAAGCTGAGCATGTCCTGTGGTGGAGTAGTACTGGGAGAAGAGAAGAGACTCTAGCACAGGGAATTTCAGGTCAAAGAACCCACTGTTATCAGATTCTCAGTTCAATATATGAAAGATCTGGTTTTACCAGGTTATAACAGCCTGAAGCATAATTTTGGCTGCAGTAAAATGTTTTTTCCACCCAGGTAATCCCAAGCACAGCTCAGGAATTAGCTCCAGTCAGGGACCACTCCTGGAAGACAATTTGGATACAACCACCATTCTATGGAGAATAAGCAAGTTTAACAGTATAGGCTTGGGCTGTACCATGCCAACTGGCCGCAGTACAAGACAATTATCCCCAACATGTTCGATTTGCTGCTGTGGATGTAACCTTAATGTTCATAGCACAGCTCCTATCAGCTTCTGCAGGCAGTCTTCAAATCAGGGCCTGCAGGAAGAGATACTTGTGAAAAGTTTGGCCCAAGCATTTTGCTCACACAGGGCCAAATGCAGCCCTGATGGTGTCACAAAATTTGGGTGTAAGGCCGTTATCGGGTTATGCTGTCAGGAATCCACCAGCTGTGGCAAGCTATGGAAAGGAGACACTCAAGAGCTGCCTCCAGCTGCTCTGCTGTTAAAGCATGGTGAGGCCATATGGTGGAAAAGGCCAGAAAATAGTTTCCACTTAAAATCAAGAGTTTAGAGGAGGTCTGTTTGGGTTAAAGAAGGGTGCTTTAAGTTCATTTTCACCAAGTTCACCATAGTGCTACACTTAAGCTGAGGATGTTACACACAGGGGATGTGCTCAGTCTTTGGGTACTTGGAGATACACTGCATCTACTGGTGGCTGAGCTGGGTCTGAAGTTGCAGGGGGAATAAGGTAACAGCACCTCACCAGGTCTCCTCTAGGACTCTAGTTTCATAGGGAAAGTCTGTATTCAGTATTTAGAGGAACAGAAGATAAAAGGATCAGCATTCACAGATGTTACTTGTACCTTCAGGCCTGTTTCTGCCACTGCCTGTGTGTTGTAGGCCAAGTTTCTGTTCCGTTTTTGTGTTTCAATGACAGTGTTTGCAGCTGGGTGTAGGTGAGGGGACATCAGTTTTGTAATTCTCATCTCCTGTCTCAGCTCATGATTCCACATATCTTGTACTTCACAATTTTCAGGTTTAACACAGCTCTCTGGGGGCTTGTTACTAGACCAATAAAAATTTCCTTTAAAAATCACAACTTTCTTCCCAGCTCTTCCCTCTCCCTGCCAAGTCTGCACTGTTGGGTGCGGCGGGAGATCAATGGACAACGCGTACACAGATTAATATAATCCAAGCATTGCCGTTTATTGCCCGAAGCTCACTCTTTATATACCCACCAGCGCTAACCACGCGCTGGAAGCACCACTCTTAATTGGTAAAGCAACTCTGCCAGGCGCTAGGCAACATCTCTTGATTGGCCAGGTAGTCTCAAGGCGCCTCCCTTGGTTCCGCCTTCTGCCTCCATTTTCTTGCTGCTTCACTCCTGTGTCACGTGCCACACGTGGCTATCCCCGTGTGTCCTTGTTTACATCCTCCTTGTAACCGTCCTTGTGTGTGTCCTTGTTTACATCTTTCCTGCAGCCATTCTTACTGGCGCCATCAAGTCTGGGTTTGCTCACACGTCTATTCTTATGGAGATACCTCTCCACAGTTGGGGTGGAGGGGATCTTCTGAAATGGGTGGCTAACTGAAGGCACTGGGAACATGGAGGCTGGAAAGGAGAAGAGGGCAATAGGAGAACGAGCAACCTGAGAAGGAGCCCCGTAACCAAAGCTCAGCACAGCGGTGAGCATGTGAAGCTCCTGGGCAGTGCCCTTGTTAGCTGAATCTGGCCTGACAGCCCAGGACAGGGAGCTGCGATCCCAAAGCCTTCCCTGAATCTCTTGTGTCCTGTCACATTCAGCTTCTCATATTCAAAGTCGTTCGGTTGTCAAAACAATTTCTTCCTTTGCCTAAGCTCCATCTATAATACATTAAGAAGAGGAGAGAGGTGAAGCTGTTGGCTTTTCCCTCTCTTTTCCCTCTGGAAAGCATGGGCTGAGCGTGGTTTGTAGCAGGACATGAATGAACAGTTGAAAAACCCAGAACGCAAGGAGAAGGCAGTGGGAGAGGGACACTCCTCTGCCATCTCCTCCCAGGCCACCGGGACACGGCGTCTGCCTCTCACAAAGCACGTCCCAGCTCAGATCCTGAACCTGAAGCACGCTGTATCTGTCCATTCCCAGGCTTCAAAGGAGTTCAGGTCTTAGTCCAAGCTTTTCCTCACTTGCTGAAATTGTCGCTCCTTGTGCTCCCTGAAGCTGCAGCCTGTATCTTGCACACAAAACTGCTTCACCCAGATGCAGATTTTTATCCTTCAGTTTGGCAACAAATTTGTACTTGCACATCCTTCACTCCCTTCATCACTGACTCAGACCGAACTGCCTCAGCATTGCTTTATCCCTGCAACAGCTGTAAGGAAAAATAACACATTATTCACTGTGAAAGTGTGGGCCATGCAATGAAATACCCATCTTTCTGAAACTACACATGTAATTGTCCATTTAAGCACAATTTTGAGGAAATGGCTCCTGGCATTTTTTGCCTATATAGGTTCTATTAATGGCAGATATTGATGTCTAAAAAGCAAGAGCAAGTTGCCACAAAAAGAAGACCTTTTAGTCAATATAGTATAAGGATTAGTTTTCTGAACTGATAATGACTCTGAAATGTGAGCATGAGCCATGGTTTGCATTTTGCCGTTAGATTAAATAACCAGCTTTCTTATCCAGGTATTCCAGGCCTGTCTCTACTACTCATTTTTGGAGCTGGGTGTCACCAGCAACTTGTGTGGAGATTCCTGTGGAAAGGGTAAAATGAAAGAAATCTTCATCCTAAAAAGATCATCACATATGACAAAAAGAAAAAAAAAATCAGTTCAATTGACTGTTTCAGCCATGTCTCTCTGCAAGTTAAACTATTCAAGTCTGGCAGTCTCTCCAGGGTGGAGGCAGGACTTTTCTCAAGCCCAATAGATGAAAGGCTCGCAATAAGCTCCATCTTCAACGGCAGGATTTGCATTCAGCTCTGGAGCACCCTGGCAGGAGCCACAACTCCCTGTCACCAGAGGGCAGCACAATATCACTTTTCATTGTATAAGCAGGCGTTAACCGTTTCATCTAAGAGCTTTTTGAAATTAGCTGCTTGTTGTTCCGTAGTTATGATAGCAAATAAATCTCTCTTTAAAACTAGCTTCTGAAGCAGCTCCAAAATCCATTACATTAAGCATACATTAACGTTTTAGTGTCCAGGCATTCAACATGTGGGAGCAGAGGGAGTCCAGGCAGTTGTACGTTCAATGTATTTCTGCCAGGTTTCTGTCCAGGGCTGGTGGGGGCAGCCAGTGGGTGCTTGCCCAGCTTCAAGTATTTCAGAAAATTTCCTGTGTTAGAAACACCAGCCCAAGTGAATACTATTTCAGCCTCATCATTTGGGAGGCATTAAACAGTAGGAATAAGCCCTCTGATGGCACTTTGTGAGGAGGGTTCACAGAGGGTGAATGAAGGCACCCTTTTTTGTATAATTATTTTTTGTTTTCCTGTATGCTGTGCAGCTCTAGTACTTATGCCAAACTATTTTCATTCATGGAGCTAAGAGGAGTCATTGGTCACATCTTGTCTGCTCAGCTTCCCACACACAGGGCTTCATCTGTCATCAGTCTATTCCAATTTATTCTGCTTGCACAAGTAACTGGTGTCTCCAGCAGTTGCCTCCCCTGGTTCAAGTGCCACTGTACTTTTCTGACCTGTTCTGACCTCTTTCTCTCAACTTACACTAAAAGCTTTAGTATCTGAGTCTTGCTCTTTTGCTGTAGACTAGCTACAGCATTTGTCCTTGGTCGTTCTCTTTACTCCATTTGGCTTCTACCTGGTGGGATCTCTCATGTCTGCCTTCAGTCTTGCACTTCACTCCTGACATTCACATGTAGGTCTCCCTTGACTTTCTCCCTCTGATCTCACTCCTTTTTAAGCTCAGCCTCAACTCCATCCACTCCTGCTCATTCCAACATTTCCTAACTCTGTACTGAACTCTTCAAAGACGCAGCTTTCTATGGCGCTGTTCCCCATGTATCCTTAGCTTTCCTTAGCTCAAATATTGTCATTATTTAAAGGCCAGCAGCCTTTAGAATATATGTGTAGAATAGAAGAGTAACTTTTCCTACTGTATTAGCTTTTGGTACATTACTTAGTCTTCTGAGAGGAGTGTAGTATTGTTCTTCAGAGCAGGTGTAAAATCAGGAACTTAGTAGTAGAAATAATTTAAATTATATCTTTCAAGACAACTTTTTGTCTGCTTTAAAAAAAATCCAAAATATGATTCTATTTTAAGAAACAAAAAAAATATTTTTTTCTATTTTTCTTTGCCCAATATTTAAAAAAAAGAAAGAAAGAAAGAAAAAAGGCTTCTTTTTCATTTGCATTCTCTTTTTTTACTTTTGGAGAAAACTAAGGAAGAAAAGACAACAATAATGCTGAAAAAATATTTCATCCAGTTTTCTGGCTTTCACATTTCATTTTCATTTCATCCTTTTCTTCCAAGGAAGAAAGAAAATTAGTATTTTTGAAAGGCAAAAGAATGGGGAAAAAAAGAGGGTAAAAGATCTTTTAAGAATAATTTTTAAAAGCTTTAACAGTGCAGAAAATGTCTTTGAAAATTCATAAAAAATAGAAGCTAAAAGGAAAAATGCTTTCTAGTCAAAACACTTAACAAAGGCTTGGAGTTAGTTAAGGAAGCCAGCGTGTTGTGCTTTGTAGTGTTCTCTGAATGAGGACGGCCCATCACCTCCACAGGAATCCTTCCCAGCGCTCGGTGCCTTTGCAGCTCATCACAGAAGTCTTTGTGGGCATTACACCAAGTTTTCTCCTGACTAAATCTGATTCTGCTTCTCTTAATGTCTCTCCATTTCCCAGTCAGTGATGTGTCTATGCCTCGGTGTAGAAATAACCCAAGTTTTGCTGTGGAACAGGGATGAGGCAGGGCTGTATCACGTTCACATCTGCAACACGCATCATTTTTAGAGTGGTCTGCCGTTGCTTTTAAATGTTTAATTTTTCAAGCTCTGCCAACATAACCACAGAGGCACATTGCTCAGCAGCAGTTGTCCCCAGAGAGTGGTAGTTCTCTGGTGTCAGTGCACCAGGCTGCCAGTCAGACATAGCTGTGCTTTGGCAAAGTGTGTGACACCTGCTCTTCCCAGTCTGTGTGTTTATGGCTTTGGAGAAATTACAGATTATCTGGCTTTCTAACTTGGCCAAACTAGAAATATTCAACTACACTTTGAAGTTTGTCTTTCCAAGATAGACAACTTTTCCCATCTTCTGTTTGGTTATTGCAATGCCATTAATATCTGAAAGAAAAAAAAGCTTTTATCCACCATGGATAAATTGATAAGAATTATTTTTTCTTGAAGGAGTCCAGGAGTCTGATCCTGTGTGGTAGAAACCAATGAGCCCATTTTATGTAGAAACAGAAATATCACTTGTAAGAGCTACTCAGTCACACAGATTAGTTGTTAAGTTTCTTCTGCTGACTCACCAGATTTCCTTTGGTGTGAATGGCCCATTTCTGGAAATTAATCTTTTTTTCTGGTAAGATTTTAATAACAAAATAGTGACAGGGGTTTTTTTGATACAGATATGATATTAGTACCTAATTGAATTTGCTATTACAAGGTGTGCTTCTGCTGAAAAAAAAGTACATACATAATTCATATGTTAATATATATATGAAACTATATTCATAAAATTAGACTTAGTGACCTTGATATTATTCAGTCTTGTGTTTGTGCTACTTTTTCTTTCCTAAAAGACAACTGCTCATTTCTTAACCATTGTGTTCTATTTCACTGTTTATCAATCTTAAAGTCTGGCTGGAAGCCTGTAAATAAGACTTTGCATAACCTATTGCTAAGTTATGGAGAAATTGATATTTTCAGCAATGCAGAATGAAAGACTTCTTTTTAATTCTGCCATGTCAACAATGTAGTACCTTAAAACTGTGTATAAAATTTTAGAATATATTGTATCTCAAAACTTATATATTGTGGAGGAAAGCCAATGTCATTCCAGTCTTTAAAAAGGTCAAGAAGGAAAATCCAGGAAACTACAGACCAGTCAGCCTCACCTCCATCCCTGGAAAAATGATAGAGTGGTTCATTCTGAAGGTCATGTCTAAGCACATGGAAGAGAATAAGATTATCGGGAGTAGTCAGCATGGATTTACCAAGGGGAAATCATGCTTGACTAATCTGATAGCATTCTATGATGTCGTGACTGAATGGGTAGATGCAGGGAGACCAGTGGATGTAGTCTACCTTGACCTTANTGATTAAGGGACTGGAACACCTGTCTTATGAGGAAAGGCTGGGAGACCTGGGGCTTTTTGGTCTGGAGAGGAGAAGACTGAGGGGGGATCTAGTTAATATGTATAAATATATGAGGGCTGAGTGTCAAGAAGAAAGGGACAATCTCTTTTCACTTGTGCCAAGAGGCAATGGATGCAAGCTAGAGCAGAGGAAGTTCCACCTCAACATGAGGAAGAACTTCTTTACTGTAAGGGTTACAGAGCACTGGAACAGGCTCCCCAGAGAGGTTGTGGAGGTTCCTTCTCTGGATACTTTCAAGACCCGTCTGGATATGTTCCTGTGTGACCTGCCCTAGATTCTATGGTCCTGCTCTGTCAGGGGGGTTGGACTCGGTGATCTCCAGAGGTCCCTTCCAACCCCTAACATTCTGTGATTCTGTAAACACTGTTTACCCAGGATGTTTCTCCAGGGGCTGCTGTGCCGTAGCAAAAGTGGTGTTTATTCAAGTTCTTAAAAATACTTGGTCTACTTTTCTCATTAGTTGTTTTCTTAGACTCAGGTGGGAAGAAGCAAAAAAAGAAAGTTCAGCATTACTACTTTCCAGACACACTATTAAGAAAATAAGCGTTTCACACAGAAATAAGATTAGATCTGATCTGCTATGAGAAAGATTTTTGTAGTGTTCTTTTCAACGACCTACCTAGCTTGCTTGTCACTGCACTTTACCACTGGATCACATGCAGGCAGGAGGCAGCTGGGAGGGACGGAGCTGAGCACCTGCAGCAGCTCTCTTTACCTTGTGAGCTTCTTAACCAGGCAGAAGTTGTTGGTTTTGAAAGATCACTTTTCAATGAAGTGAACAGGTTTCACTTGCAAATTGACTACTCTGTCCCTTGAAGTGGATGAAAATGCAAGTACTGAAATACTGTACTACCTTTATTGGTGTTGAGATTGTTGATAGGTAACAGCTTATGTTAATATGTGATACGGTTTGTCCTGTGTCGCTGTCAGAAATGTAGCTGAAAATCTCTTTGGCGGGCTGGCTTGTGCTTCAAGCTGGTGTTTCTGAAATATCTGGATTTGAAAATCTCTACTACTAGATTTGTAGCCATCAGATTCATTAACTTCAAAATTTATATTAACCACTAGTGCCTTTTCTTTCTGCAGAAACAGAAGATGCAAGCAGCACAGATGCCAGCTTTCTCCAGGGAATAACCTCTTCATCCCCAAGTGACACCAGCTCCTCTTGGGTACCATGGGGCCAGAGGGTAGTTTCTTAGGCAGTGGACAGATCCACGTCATTCTGTGGGGAAGCTTGGCAGCAATGACAACAGTCTTGTTCCTCACCTTCCTCATCTTCCTCTGCTCCAGCTGCAACAGGTAAGGCTCAGGAGCTTAGCAAGCAGTAACAGTTCTTGAGTTAAATGGTGCAGGGGTTGTAATAGCTTCACTAATAAAAAAAAAAAGTACAATACAAAAAAGTACAATACAAAGTCTGTTTTCAAAGCAAACCTAATTTGAACAGTTCTCTTCATTCTAAAATCTAAATTATTTTTTCTTTTGCTGTGAAGCAAAAGCACTGTTGTGTTTGCTAGGCGCTTCCTCCAAAGCTGAAGCCGGGAGCAGAGGTGGACACTGACTGTTAGCTGGCACTGACTGATCACACCACTAACCTGAAACTGAGAAAATTAGGTGGGCCAGACAGGACCGAAAAAGCATAGGCAAAAAGGAAAGGAAAATGATTTCTGTGTATTTCAGCTTTGCTTTGGCCATTCCTGAAGACTAGGGAATTGATCCTGCCATTCAAACCAAAATGAGTATGAATCAAGCACTGATACTAATTACTGTCTTGTACTCATACCTTATCCTTATTTTCTTCTCTGTATGACAGTTTGATTTCACCAATACAGGCACTTCTACTGGCTCTATTTATTCACATTTCAAGGCCCCTTCATGACACATTATCAGGGCCCTGCTGATTGCACAGGGGAGCTGGGCAGCCTGCTCTCAGTCCATGGTGCCCTTCCACCAGGTCAGACCCTTCATGATGAGGAGCAGGACTGCTGTGGTCCATATCACTACATTTTGCCACCATAGTTCAGCCAACTGTGTGGGGTGTAAAAACCCCAACTATCCATAGCTCAGTACAGCAGCAAAATCTTTGTTGTGCACCCTTATGCCTATAGGAACATGCTCCTTCAAGCCATTCGCACTGAGAGCACTTAAGAAGCTGTGTAGCCATAAAATACACATATTGCCACAAAGTGCATCTACAGTGGAAGGTTTTTCAGCAGGATTTCTGTAAGGCCCACACTGCAAAAAAAATGTTGTAGGCAAGACCAGACCCCAGAAGTTGGCTGAAGCCCTAAAAAACATAAGTTGGAACTTGCAATTTCATGTGATTCAGGAGAAATGCTTTTGTAAGCTGTTAGGTGACATTTCAGTATCTTCCTGTTCATCACAGTTTCCTGTGATACCAGTGTAAAAATAGTAGAAATATGTATTTTAGTACTTACTTAAAAGCATAAAACCTACTTTAAAAATCCTTAAGCCCATAAACATTGCATTTAGGTGTCATGTTTTGTCTTGTAACACTCCAGTTGTTGAAACTTCTCTAGAAGAATGCTTTTAAAAGATAGTCAAACCACCGAGTAGGCCTTTGTAGTTACAGACATGCATTGTCAGAAACTATCTGTTGATGCTCTTTAATAAATACTTGTGTTGCTAGTCTGGATGCACTATCTTTTATTTCAGGTCATTCTTTAGGGCAGGTTGTTTATGCATAAAGGCAATTATGTAAAATTGCTTCCTAGCTTACCTTCAAAAATTGTTGAGCATGTGGAAAACTGAACAAAATCTACTCTTTCTAAAATGTCAGAGTCAGGAAAACTTCCAGAGAGGAAATGAAGCATTTGTAAACTTTAACTCTGCTCTGCATTGGTACAGCCTTACTTGCTCTGTTCTCTTATTTCCCAATTAGATAGGATTTTAATGGTTGCTAATATGGGAAGTATGGTGCATTGCAGACTTCAGAAGAAGCACAGGTTTCATATTGTCAATATTTTCTCACCTTTTTACTTGCCTTTTCCTCTAGAGGAAGGGCTATTATTTTAAGCTTATAGTTTATTACAGTATTTCAGAAAAAGAGCTGTATTTCCAAAATGATAAAAACTGGAAACGTGATCCATGCTTTGAGTTGTGTGAAGTACCCAGCAGAAGCAGGATTCGTTTTAAAATTAAGGCCTGTGCTGCTGTTAAATGTATAGGCCTTCTTGAACTGCTCATGCTTATTATTAAGTAGCATCCTGAGTGGGAGTAGTCTGGATTTTATGGGCCTTTTCTAGTTCTTCATAGGATAAACACCTTTTACTGATACAGTTTAAGGAACTCCCCATGTAGTCTGTCACCAAAACGTGTATCTCGTGTATCTCTGAGCATTTCGGATATGACTAAATTGAGGGTAATAATATTTTTATCATCATCAGTTGCTCCTTACTGTGATTTTACACTGAACAAGAAAAAGGTTTGTCTGTGTTTGTTGTACCTCTTCAGATGTGTCTATCAGAGGTCATACCAGTCCTTGTAATAGTTTTCAGTTATTCTATTTTCAATATTATTGTGAATCACAGTTCTGTTCCCTGCAGGTGTGTAAGGTCTACTAACAATTGGCATTTGTATATGAGCATAATCTCTAGTAACAGTTTGTACATCTTTTTCATTTAGGGAAAAGAAGGCCAAGCATCAGAATGGAGATCATGAAAATCTGATGAATGTTGTAAGTATTTATTTTTGGCAGCTTGTGTCTGTCTTGTGGTTGGTTTTTACCAAGTTTCTTGCAAAATACTGCAGATTGGAAAATAGCTTCGGAATTTGGAGATGGTTGAGCAAGGGAAACTTGAGAAGTTGCAGAACAGGAAGAGGAGAAGAACTTGTGTAGACCCCAAAAATATCCACTTTCTCAGTGCTCTTTCTGCCACTGTTGTACTCTAGATCTCCTGCCTTTCTTTCATTGCATTAGCAGCTCAGGCACAGTGCACCCAGTGTACCCTTTGTCACCTGCTGTCTTCTCACGGGTTGAAGCCCTGGTAACATCTCTTTCCATGAAGGTTGGAAGGGAGATTGCTCTGGACATACTTGCATTTATTTATTTTAACATCTGTAAACTCAGGCACCTTAGTCTTTAGGTCTAGTTGGCCAGGTGTAGTCAACATGGTTTGACTCTCCTGCTAATAATACCTGTGAGTCAGAGCTCTCAAGATCAGAATGAAATTTGTCACATATCTATTTTTGCAAACCTTTATTCTGATCCAACAGTGATTAGATCTCACTAACTTGTGTTGCAGCCTTCCGACAAGGAGGTGTTCAGCCACTCAATCACAAGCTCAGCTACAGAGCCCCCTCCAAGCAGCGACCTGAACGGGGCACTCAGCAATGGTGAGGGTGAGTAGCACGGCCCCTGCGCGAGGGATGGAGCTCGACACCATCCCCTTGCTCACAGCTCCCACGTTAGCTGCACATTGATGATCTCTCAAGTCTTAGGTTTCTAGCTGCCAGCTTTCCAAGCACACGGTCATGTCGGTTGTCTGAACACCCTGCATTTCCCTGGGCTCACCTCTGGAGGTCTGACACCAGCTGCTGTGTCTCAGGGCAGTGGCTGGACATGCAGTGCTCTGGAGGGTAGTCAGTCCTCATACAGGACATAATTCACACAAAACTTATGACCAAATTAAAAACTGCAGTGACAGCAGCCCATCCCTTGGAGATGTTGGCACTTCAGGCCACATCTCCACCTAACCTGCCAGGCATGCTCTGGCACACCCCGACATCCCGGCTCCCAGTCCTCCACACCTGACAACACTGGGAATGTGCTACGGTCCTTCTCTGGGCAACCAAGCTAGACCTGTAGATTAACCAGGCCATCAGTCAAAGACTGCAGTGTTCCCTAATCTTGGCCAGCTACAGAGTTGGGATGTGACTAGAAGATGAAGTTGTACCTCAGAGCTTCATTCCTGGAGTTTGTGGAAATATTTCAGGTCTTTCTCCAAGGACCACAGCTTTGGATCACAGTCCTGTGCTGTGTGAGGCTGCTGCTTGTATTTTAGAAAACAGGCAAAATAAATAGACTTCCTTTTTTTCCTTAATCTTTGCTTTTCTGAACATGGAAAATGATTCACAGTGAAGTATCACTGGAAAATATTTTAGTAAGCTGCACCTGGAAATAAACTCAGTCTCAGCTCAGAGCCACCAGGAGGCATCTGTTGTCTCCACACTAGGCACCAACACCATGGGCTGCACCTCTCATCTCCTGCCTCCTCATCTCACTATGCAGCCGGAGACTAAACATTCAGCAAGGGCAGGGCTATGGAAGCAGCACCATCAAATACTGTTTTATTTCCTTGTGTTTATGCCAACTCCATGTCTACACCAACCCTTTTGTGTCATTACCCATAACCACAGGAGCACGGAAATGTGAGTTCTCTGCCTGTGAAGGGGAAAACATCTTCCAGCTTCTCCAGGCCAGTTCCTGATGTTCTTTGGGAAGTCTGCAGGCATCCTGGGTGATGACTAGGACACCTTGAGTCTCAGTCAGGAAGCAATAGGGCACTTCCTCCTATTCCACCTGTTTCTTCCCAGTTGTGTGCAGTAGCCAAATGAATGGAGAAGGATGCTTTCCTTTTCTTCTCCTGCCGTGTCCCATTCAGACAGCAATTACCATCTCACACCTCTAATTACATCCAGAGTTTTGCTGTCAGGGCACAATTCTGCAGGTGCTGACTGTGTGAGTCTGCATGCCCTGAGCTCAGGAGAAAGCAATGTCCATGACACCCACCAAATCAAGGGTATTGATTGCTTCAGCAACACTTAGGAAGTGCACTAAGAAAAGCAAAGCTACTCAGAAGTGATTTTTCAAAGAAATGGTGTCATGGAATGTTACATATCATGTACTACCTGAAATGTGCTTGTATGTGCCCATGTATACACCTCTGAATGCAGGCAAATGTCATATGTGTGCACTGTAAGATGAGAAGTCCCATACCTCTCAATCCCTAATACCTTCCAGTGACAGGGACATGTGACCTGCTTCTGGGACTTAAAATAACATGTTCTGCCTAACACTACTTTCTGAAGTCTAGTCTTCTCTTTTGTGCATATGGCTGGCTCGTTAGTAGGTTGTCAACCTACATTATGTGCTGCGAGACTAAGAGAAGTATGGCATAGCCTTCCAGTGAGGAGCTTCTGGTGTAGCGTGCAGGGAGGCTGACTGAGGAGGGCTGAGCACGCTGTGATTCAGACAAGAATTTGGCCGGCATGTTAAACAAGGTGAGGGATGGGTAGGGAGGAAGAACGCTTTCCTTTTTGATTCCATTTTTTGTTTCATTTTTAAATGAAAGAGGAAAATCTAACAAGGCTTTCTTTAAAGACACTTGGTTTGAGGCCTCACACCAGCATTCCCTATCTGAGACTAGGGAGCAGTCTGTAAACATTCAATATAACCAAGGACAGCTGGACCTGCTCCTGCCCACGCATCCCCTGTTCTTACTGTGAATGCTGTTGCTCTCTAATGTGACTTGGAGGTGCACAGAGTATTTAAGGTGTTGTGAGAAAGATATTTTAACAGTAGAGTGTAGAAATCTCTGTAACCACTAGACATTTCCAGGCATTAGTATCATTTATCCTTTCCAATGAAACACAAACCCAAAGTGATGCAGTGAGTACCAAAAGCACTCACCTTATAGTTACGCATTTGTTTTAAATACTTCTGTATTATTTTCTCTAGTACTCTCAGAGGACAGTACAACTGCCTGTATCCAGCCTTATGAAGAAGTACAGACGTCTGTCTCTGATCTGCTAGATCAACAGGATAGTCTTGGAAAGTCTGCAAAATGTCACCAGAGCCGGGAACTACCCAGTATTCCTCCTAACAACACCATGGAAACCATCATCTCAGCTAGAAATGCAGAAAATGATCACGGTCTTGCAATGGAAGGGCCTTATGAAGTCTTGAAAGACAGTTCCTCTCAGGAGAACATAGTTGAAGACTGCTTGTATGAAACTGTGAAGGAAATCAAAGATGTTGGAACAGTACCCAGCATGGAAGGGAGCTGTAACAGCAAATCAAAGACTTTGCTGATGGTTTCTGAAGGTCAGAATCAAATTCCTGAGTGCAGAATTGAATCAGCAGAATATGCATCTGTTGACCGAAATAAAAAAAGTCGCCAAAGTGCTAACTCAGAAAGCCCTCTTGACAACACACCAGATGTAGAAGAAGAGCTTCCTCCTCCGGTACCCATGAAACTTCTTGATGAAAATGAGAATGTGCAAGAAAAAGTGGAAGAAGAAGAAGTGACAGAAGGAGCAAGTAAACCAGAGAAGGTAAATACTGCAAATACTTGTTCTTGTCAAACAACCAAATAATGATAGAAAACTTATGAGTAGGAGCAGATTTTTTTTTTTAGTAACAAAAAATGCAAAGTAAAAAAAAACACTCAAGGTGATGCAAGACTGTAAAATATGGAAATATGAAAATACACAGTCTTTGCATTATAGATATGTACTCATTCTACTGCAGCCTGTATTTGAGATTGTTGCGGTATGTACTTCATAAGGCTTTTCCAAATACTCTCCAGAAATTGCATAGGAGGCCTCTGCTTCTTCGTTTAATGGTATTATACCTGTGAGAACTACTACAATGGGTATCCAGTGTCCCAGTCAGCATCTATATCTTCTTCATAATCCCCTCCTTGTTTTTTTCTAATGAAACCTCAACTTACAGAAAGGAGAGGGGGGCATTTTTGGTGAATGCCCTTACTTCAGATGTGCCGCCTTTGTTGGGTCACCTTGACTTAGCTGTGCAAGTGTTGGGTATCTGCTCCAGGACACTCGTCTGGCCTCTCTCTGTAGGACACAAGGACAGAAAGAGAGATTGGAACTATAGGCTTTTATATTTGCCAAATTCTGTATGTCACATGTAAACAGAGTCATGAATTTTTACCTGCTAAAATAATGGACAAAAATTGTGTTTTCTCAGCAACTTATTCTTTCTCCCAGGATAGGGACAAGTTAGTGGTGAACTCCCTGAAAAATAGAATGATGACATTTTCAACAAGTTGTTTTCCCATTTTTACTTTTTCACCAGTATTAATTGTAAGGATGCTTTCAGATCATTGCACGGAGTTTTCATAAACTGAGTTTGCATTTTTCAGAACTAGTTTAGATAACAATATTAATTGTGAATGAAAGAACTGCGATTTTAGCAGATTAATATAATTTTGGATTCTGAGTCATCAAATAATACTAGGTATTGATGAAAATTTCCAGAAAGTTCTTAAGATCTGATGTGACATTTTCATGCAAATATTTACCTGAAAAACCACAGGAGAGCTGAGAAATTGTTACTTATTTCTGGTTGTTCTCTTATTTGAAGTATTTCAGTAATCCAGGCAGAGAGCGGAAAAAACCCCTTGTTAAATAACTGACCAACCATGTAACCTATAAAGCACAACAGAGTCAAAATGAATAAACTGAAAACTACTCAGAATATAAAAAAAGTTTATCTGGACTCTTCAGTGCACATTCTTACAAATAAAGAGCTCATTAAGTAAAAAATTAAGATGGGATCGTCAACAATAATCCACCAGCATCCCCCCCTCCCAAATTCAGGCCATATATAATTTCTAATTAAACTTTTAGAGAAACAGTGTCCCATAATAGTGACATTTTTCTTCCCAGGTGTGAAAAGACTTGCAGAAAATCATTGTATTTCCCAGGCACGAATACAAAGGAAAAGCATTTGCTGCTCTGTAGCTCCACAGCACACCGTGTATGCGGTGTCAGTGAATGCAAGGAGAGGGAATTGATTAAAACGGTTCAGGTTTTGAAGGATTAATCAAGATATGACACCTGCGGTCCCCTAAGTGCCAGAGAAGAAGTGTTTGTCTAATTAAAATTTATTCAAAGCTAAAGTCATCCTGAGTTAAAGCTTCGGCAGCATCAGATTGTTCCTGCATTTGCTGCCAGGTACATGCATTATGCATCGAAGTGTCTGCCTGTCCTGCCCTTGAAAGCTACAGCTGCAGCAGAGTTGGAAATGGTAATTGATGGAATATATAAATGTCATTATTGTTGGCATTGTGTGGGGAGGTGGTTGCGAGATGTTTTTTCTGTTGTGATGATAATTTTTCCCTCTATTTTCCTTCTTCAAACGATGCAGAGCAGTGCCTGTCTTTTTCCAATGTGGCAACCAAACCCAAGATGTTTATGGAGATGTATGTTATATTGATAACTCTTTTAGTTAAACAGACTCCATAGGTGTCTTTTTCTCCTTCCTCTCTTGTGAGCCTATTTAGCTGCCTTGCTTAACATGACAACCGTATCCCAAAGTTTTCAACTTGATGAAGAGAGAGCTTGGGCATAAGTCAAAGAAGGGACAGGGTCAGGGAGGCTGCTTGTGTAACCGAGACTTGTACCTGCCAACAGACAGGGAATAGACCATGTCCGGGCTGTTTCAGTCTCACCCTGTAAAAGAGGGCACCCAGGATGATCCCCAGCTCATGCGAGTTCCTGAAGCACACTCATGTGGGAGAGACCTAGGTGAACCAAGTCAGAGATCATTCCACTGTATAACAGCATGAAAAGGATAAAGGATCTTTTCAAGAGGCAGATGTGCAATAAACAGGTGAAAATTAGTTATCTAAGTTGGTTATTGGCTATAACCCAGCCAAGTCCGTTAGAAGGTTTTGGTGAAGCAAAGACACTTTTAATAGCATAAGGCCTCTTACAGCCCTCTATCTATCACCTGGAAAAATTTGGTCATAGTTTTTCTAATAAAACTGGAGAGGCACAATAATTTTTCTTCAGTTCTTCCTTTTTAATTAAAATAAAGGAAGTACTGATCTCCTTTTTCACCCAAGTCTTTCCAGAATGAGCACTGGTAGAAATGTTCTCAATGTGTACATCTGGCTTCTGCCATCTGATTTCAGACTTGTGCAGCCTGAGGACGGGCATTCTTACAAATGCACCAGAAGAGAATGGTCTTCTTGTTCTGGTGCCCAAGTCAGGAGCAGCAGCTGAGCCAAAGAGTGAAAACTCAAGTGCTGTCAAGGAACTAAAGGAAAGCGGAAGGCAAATAAGGACACATGCTGCTTGTATTGCTGCTGTTGAGGTTTCAAACACAATTGTAATATTGCTAGATACAAAATATTCACGAGCAGGTATTTTTTTCAATTTCCAAGATATCCTTCAAAGATATCCTTCAAAATTGATGTGTCACTGGTTTCACACTTAGAAGAAAGAATGCTAGGTCCCAGGAATTGCCAACACCCTGGGGTATTTGGCAATACTTGAGTGGGAAACTGTAGAAAGGATCCTGGCACATGGTGCTTATAGGCACACTGATGAGAGAAAGTAACTTCACTGAAGAATTTTGCAAGCACTTTTGTTTTCATGTGTGAGGATGAAATTAATAGCTTACTCCTGAACACAAAAAACATCCTGCAAATAAGAAAGACTAAACTGATCTGCTGTAGTGAAGCAGATCTAATAAAGGGTCAAAACACATTTGAACTTCTTTTTCTTTTTTTTTGTTTGAGTAAACAAACCACAGGTTAAAGAGCACATTCTCCAGACAGCAAGAAAGAAGCAAGGGAGTTGTTAGGTGTGAGGGAAGCCCCTCAGGGACTAGAAGGCAAACTTCAGTGCACTTTGGGTCAGGGTCTTCATCAGAAGTGCCCCAGGGACTTGAAGCTTGGTATTTACCATAAGTTAAAAAAAACAAAACAAGAAAAATGGAAAGAATCTGTTGTAATGAGCCTCTATGGTAAAAAACAAACTTGTGTGTCTAGTATGCGCCTGGAAGCAGTATTTCATTGACTGTGCTCAAGATAGCTCTACTTCTCCACCTTGCTCTGCACTGTAGGAATTCTGAAGTATTTTAGGTGGAGAATTTGCATGAAGCTCCAAAATACTGCCCGTTACAAACAGTGCTGGAAGCTTCCTTCTGAATCACTGTGGAGCAGGAGTCCAGCAAAGCCTTCTTGCCCCAGGGGGGAGGAATCACACAGCTGCTGTGACATAGCTGAGGTCTTCATTGCCATAAAGGTCCAGTTTTCATAAGAGCAAAATGCTTTTCCTCCTGTTTCGTGACCTAATTTCTACATGACACTTTATATGCTTGAAGTTAGACTTGATACCAAACCAAGCCCTCCATCCGTTAGTAACTTTGCTGTGTGAGCTGGATCCAGCCAGAAGCTCTGAGGATTGAGCTGCCTGTCTCAGGGTGGGTTACAGCAGGTCTTTTCCGTGTTCACAGTCTGAGTGGCTGCGAGGCAGCGCTGCTGTGCACCTCTGCACGGCTGCTGCATTTCCTGGGGGAGAAGGATATGGCACCTCCCTTGCAGCACTTCCAGGATCTGCTCAATAAAAGAAAACAATCCTCAGGAACGTGCCAGTTGAGTATTGTTCTTTTGTCATCTAAAAGTATATCTGAAAATCACGTGGAAGGCCAACTAGTGTGTCCCAACAGCTGACTTTTAATTGTTCAAAAGCCTTTGCAGGCTCTCTCTTGCTTCATTAGAGTTGTAAAGACAGGGATACAATGGAGCAGAGTTTGGTTTAACCATTGCATTGTTTTTACCCTTTTCAGGTCAGGACAAAACCAAATACATTAAAAAGCTCTACTAACCTCAGGGCTGCTGTCTCCAGAGATGTACTCTGGATATTAGAGATATTAGCTATTTAAAATGGACTAGTCAGCAAATGACCATAAAATGCAACGTATTGATTGTAATGGGAGGGTTTTATTATAGGTTTCACACTGTTGACTAGTAATGAGCACTTTTTTTTTCTCCTTTTCTTCCTTTTTTACAGAGGCTTAGTTCAATGTCTTACAAGTCTCGAGAGGAAGATCCATCTCTTACAGAAGATGAGGTTGGTTTATTGCACGATATTCAATAACTAGCTAGAGACTCTTTTTCAGGCAGAAATTAGCATAAGCTCTGCATGATTAAGCAGGATCTAAGAAAGGTGAAAATTGTCTGAAGGGAAAGTGAAAACTGAAGTTTCTCTGCACAGAGTTTGTACTGTCACATCGCTAAAATCAGAAGTATTCTAGCATAGGTCTATATCAGGCCAACAGGTTAAAAAATAGTGTCAGAAAATAATGGGAGGTCACAATTAGCTGATCCTTAGGGCAGCTTCTTGATTTGGATGTTGAGCTCTTAAAAATAACAATCACCAGCCTTTTGAAACATGGTCCAGCTTTCCCATGCAAGGTGTTTGGGGCTCTGGGGAATAAACAGAAGCACAATAAAAGTACTGGAACATAAACTGTTTTTTAAAATGTCTGTTAGTTCAAATAAATTGAGGAGATGATTGAAACAGAGACAGAAAAGTTAAACAGAAATAAGGTCGCTTTTGATCATCTCCAGTACACCCGTGCAATTTATAAATAACTTCTCCGGGCATAAAAGTAAACACACACTTGTCAATGAGCTGAGTGAGCTAATGCTTTCTGCTGGGAGAAGAGCTCTCAGATGTTAATGAATAAATTGACCCTTGACCCGGGTTCATGTAATTTAATGCTGGAAAGGGCTGGAGTATGGGTGAGCAGAAAAGCCTTTTTTTGCTTGTTTGGCTGAAATCAGTAAAAAGTAAGAAGTATTGCTATCTGCAATTGGATATATGTCTTCATAAAAAAAAAATTAAAAATACTGAATTAACAGAAGCAATCTGGTTCATCTGCATCAGTCAGTGTTGTTTAATGGTAATGGACATTGTTACGCCAATCTACTATTTTAATTGGATTAATACAAATCCAGAGTGCCATGCTTGGGCAAGACTTTAAATGTA
The DNA here is from genome assembly GCA_013401335.1 of Brachypteracias leptosomus. Lineage (NCBI taxonomy): Eukaryota > Metazoa > Chordata > Aves > Coraciiformes > Brachypteraciidae > Brachypteracias > Brachypteracias leptosomus. Next base: position 279,051 of record VYZX01026656.1, read on the forward strand.
ACAGAAGAGGTATGTTAGAATTGCAGTATTAGGCATCAGAGTCAACCTAATCATCCCTTTAACACCTGCCTCTCCATTGAGCCCAAGCTGGTTCCAGGACCACAGTAAAACTTGCAAGAGCTCTAGCTCACAAAGCCATTCCCTTTTGTCTCAGGTCTAATTTGCCTGCATGGGATTTATGTTCAAAGATTTTTTATATTTATAAACTTCTTTTATAAAGCATTCTTTTCTGAAAGAAAATCAATTTATAAATGCATGCCAGAATAGAAAGGGTTTGTAAGAAATCTTTTGTTTTCTTTTTTTGTAAGAAAGGTTGTTTTTATTAGAAAATCCTGCCTTTTCTTACTGACATCCTTGTGATGGAAGGAGCACAAACCGAGGTGCACACAAGTTTTATGCCATGATTAAATACTCAGCAGTGTCTCCTTTTCCTAGATCTCAGCCATGTACTCTTCAGTGAGTAAGCCAGGACAGGCCATCAAGGCACTGGATTCTCCTTACACCTGTATTCAAGAAATTGCATCTCAGAGGTCCCCGTCTATTTGCAGTGGCCTCTATGCAAGTGTGAAGGACTTTGAAAACACCCTAAATACTACCAGTGTGCCTCAGTCAGCGGCCAGACCAAACGGGGAGCTGGAACCTGACTATGAAGCTATCCAGTCAGTGAGCCAAGAAGAAGACAGGACCTTGTCTTTGCCTAACACAAACCACACTGCTCTTTCAGGAGAGAATGACTATGAGAGCATAGGGGACTTGCAGCACCACAGAGATTTCACCAGACTCTAATTACTTCAGCAGGCAGATTTCTCCACTGGTATTTTCAAAGGAACATGTGGAATGTGGAGTGGGAAGTGCTTCTCCATTTGAGGAACAAAGCTAAGTAGAGAACAAAAACTGTGAAGAAGCAGCGGTGTACGTTTCAGCTGGAGTGTGATATCCTCCAGGTTATTCTGGAAGGTGGATGGAGGCTAATAGGAAAGGGTATATCAGGTCAGAATGACAACCAGGACCACGTAAAGGCATCCTTATTGTTTGCTCCAAGATGACCAGAATTTGGGAAGGAGTGGCATGCTTGTCATCCCAATAGGATTACATACCAAAAAAGCTAGCTTTTCATTTTAAGAGATTATTTTATGTCATTTGCTTCAAAGCGTTTTTCAAGCATCGTTTTTCATTCAAGTTTGGGCATCCACAATGTTGAGCAAATCACAGATCACTGCACCTCAGCTCAGACTTACTTTTCAGGGCTGGGGAGGGCATGCTCATGTCTGGGTCTTCAGGGAAGCTCTGTCCACATTCATTGCACCTAAAGTGCAAACAATAGTACTTCACAAGGGACCTACTCCACATGTACTTGAATTAATTCTGTTGATTTTTTCTTGGTTTTTTTTCATGTCAAGGGCTGCAGAATATGACTTGCAATATTTGAGATGTGTACTGGTATGTGTAGGTTTTGCTTGATTCTTTGTGACATACGGCTGTAAAACGGCACCCGTTGGGTTCCTGCTCCCCTCCCCTCATGCACACACAGGTACTTGCATGTGCATACACCAGACACTTGTCACTCTGCAATAAGTTGAGCAAATGAATGCATTGGCATAATATCTAGTCTAAGTTTAATAGTGTTGAGTCATTTTTTGGAAGAATTTCGCCCTTTTTAAAGATTTTAATTATTTTACTATGTTTGTCTAGGTTATTGTATAGGAAAATTTATGTACTGTGTTGAGTGGATGATATATTTTTTTTCTACTGTTTTATATAACAGGAGGAATCCCATTCTTTGGTCGTCATTTGGTTTTCCTTTTTTTTTTTTCCTATTTCAGAAACATATAAATGAACAATTGCCATGTTTATCTTTTTTGTCTTCTTGTGCAGGGATGAGAAACATGCCTTGCTGGTTTTAAGCTCAAAATAATGGAGTCTGTGTAAAAGAACACTGCCAAAGGGCAAAAAAAAAAGAGGCAGAAGAGACAGTGGGATTAGTCTGGGATAACTACTAATCCTCCTTGTTCCTCTGCTAAAAGGAGCAGGAAGGTGACCAAGAACTTTCTGGGGCTCTGACAAGCAGTTTGAAAGCCACTGGCTCTTTGAAGATACCAAGTTATTCTGTTACTATGAAAACAAAGTACAGTGCTTGGATGAGATAAGTAGGTACTGGGTTGATACTTCTGTTTTCTTGAAGAACAGTACGATGATGAGTACAATAGTGCAAAAATAGTCCAACAGTAAGAGAACTGGCATCATGCGACATGCATTTGTACATGGTTATGTGTGCACATGTGTGGATCCCCTTGTATATAAGCATATACATGTAATTTGGACACAAACATATAGTCCAAACTTGGTAACATTCAAATACATTCACATACATAATATATGGCATGTGCTTGAAGAGAATTTTATTTTTAATTTGAAATAAACAGTACTTGAACTGAGGTCGGCTTATTCTATAGTAGCCAAAACAGGTTTAGTTTTGGCTCAGTTGGAACTGGGTTTTGATATACCAGATTGAGTCCTTCTCAGATCACAGGCCAGCACTCATCATTACTTGGTACTATAAAGATCTCAGATCTGGTTACACACATTTATTAGAAATATCTTCATAACTGAAAGAAGTGTACAGATTTATGGGCTTCACCTGTAAGTAGTATGGCTCTGAGGAGCAGTGCAAGTGTTCAGTCAAACTCTGCCTGCAGGTGATTCAAACTTCATGGATCCTGACCTCAAGCAATAGTGCAGCACACCTGATCTATGACTCTTCCTTTCTGGAGTTTTTCCCTTAAAGTGTCTGTTCCCTTGAATGTGAATTCATGAAGTTTGCCTTTGATTGTTCTCTGCTTCTACTTCACACTGTTTAAGACCAAAGATGCACCATGTTCCAGAAGATCTGTTGTGCCAAGTCTGGAGAATTTCTGAAGTCTTTAACTATGTGTTTGCTGTCTGTTCCTTGCTCAGGAGTACGGGTTTATATATGTAGTCCTCAGTCTGGCTCCTGCAACTTAGTGGAAGGCATACCTCAACTCCAGAAATTCCCAAATACATCTCAAGATGTAGTTATCCCTTAAGGATTGTCTTACTCACTACATGGATGACTGCTTTTGGAGAAACCATAACAACATGAGGTTCACCAGATTCAATTTAAAGACCAGTTTAAAGATGAGAGATAATGCCAGTTAACATTAGGAAAGAATAACACTGAACACTTAACTGTAAAATTTTAAAGTGCAAAAGAAGAAAATCAAACATTACTCTAGAAGTGCCCCCATCTTGCTCAGCAAGTCAAAGGACGGAGGAGGGCTGCCCAGTCACTCTTTGTGGTCTTTCAGAGCAGGATCAAGAGTGTTGGTTTGGAGGAAGGGATGCAAGACTCAGCTACTTCCTTCCTTTCTTTCCCCCATTCTGACAACTGGTCCTTGAGACCCCCAAACTTCCCTTTTCTGTAGTGAAATCCCTCCCCCTCTCTTTTTTCTTTTACTTCTATTTTTAACCTGCCTCATACAGCCTCACGCTGGGAGCTGGTACTGTGTCCGCAGTCCTGTGGTGCTGGCACATTTCTTCCCATTAAATGACTCTCAGGCTGGTCACAAGCTTTTCATTGTCTATCAGACCCTCAGCCTGGTGGGGAAGGAGCTCAAATTTTGGATTGCTCTTGCCAGATGTGTACCTGCCCTCAGCCGTGGAGACCCCCCACGCATTGGACCCTTGAGAGCTGCAGAAAGGAATTACCCTCCTGAACAAAGACACATGCAGGAGCCTGTAACTCCCATACAACCCCCATTATATAGTCTAATGCTAAAGAAAAATGTTTTAGAATTCAATCCAAGGGTCTTAAGTGTATAATTACATCTCTTGACAAAGTCAAGCTTCTGTTTTAGTTCCTTCTTCCCAGAAGTAGGATCTGTTCCTTCACAGCTGTTGCCAGTGCTTTCTTTTCATTAATATTTTGGATAGAAAGATTTTTCCAACAGTAATCCCCGGGTAGATTAATCCAACTGTAAAGAAAAGGGAATCTCTTCTGCTTGTCTCTTCATTGTTATTTATTCCTCTTTCACCATATTCCTAAATAAAATGTCAACATCCAAACCGAAGTATTTGTTACCTAATGATCTTTTCTGGTGAAGCTTCACATTCTATTTCTTTGCCTCCATTTATTGGCACAACTATATAAAAAGATCTTACATCAAATTGCCACAGTAAGGCCAAGACAGGCTGCAATGTGTGTGTAACTGTGGCAGTGAAAAGGTCTTTCCTGATTTCCCTCTGGGAACTGGTAGCAATAGAAAATGCAGTTTGGATGTCTCTTCCATGACTCTGTGTCTCCTGTGGGGGTTGTTCTCACCACATACCTAAAACAGTGCTAACCCCATACATAAACCATTCTACCATGATGAGCAGAATTACTTTCTCAGTCACAGAAAGAAATAAATTCTTTACAGATATCTGTAGCACAGGCATCTACCTAATTACCACGGTTAGATCAGTTCTAGTGCCTTTTTTCCTACATGGCTAGTACTTCCATACTCTTTTCCATACTGTGTTTGTTTAACTCAAAAGTACAAAGGGACAACCCCAACATTTACTTGTCTAAGTTGGAAACAGCTTTATAGAGACACATTAAACATACTGGACCTCAACTAGCCCTACAATAGCAATAGCCTCTCACAAACATCCTCTAAAAAGCCTGATAATGTAGCTACAACGAGCAAGCTTTGCAATAAGAATTACCCATCTCAACAGTGAGCATTCAGGGAGGTGGTGGTCTTTGTCCATGTTGACTGTGAACAATTAGTTGCTTCTGTCTTTCTGTTGATATCAATTGCAGGCCTGCTTACACGTGGCAGGATTCATGGGGTGAGGGATGAGTAGTGTGGGAGATTCATACGAGTCACCCAGAGCTGGACCATCCCCACAGCAGCAACTAGCTGAGGACCAACTGCCTTGTTTTCTAAGCTCTTGTCTATCGTGCCTTCAGTGAATCAATCCTGCAGGGATTCTTCTGGCCTGCATGTTTCTCCATGGCTCCCTGAACAGCTCCTGTCTGCTGTCTTGATCACGATGCTATATACGCGGTGTTCTCCGTTCAACCTTTCAATGGTGCTTTTATCAGATGCTGGATAAATGGTTTCAATGTGCTTTCTGAAAGCTGATGTGTAAAGCTGTGGCACAGAGTGCTCTCTAGTATTGTCTGCTTCACAAAACTTGGTGTTGGCTGTGTTACCCTGACTACAAAAGGCTGACAGTGCTGCCCTGTCTCCTGTTCATCCCATGCACCAGCAGAGTGAAGTCACCACGTGTAACAAGCCCAGGTTGACCACAGGTGTTTATAGCAGCCGTTCAGGCCAAGTGCCTTGGCTTGATAGCAGTTAGAGACATGACTGTCATCTGTGCAGCCTGGGACTGGAAACGCCATAGAGCCCAGCTCAAGGAATTTTTCAGTCTCCTATTGTGCATATACATTCATTTGTATTATGACTGTAAGAAGTCTATTTCTGCAACAAACATTTTAATTTGGGCCACACTCCAATGAGGGCCCTTTGCCATTAGGCAAATCACCACTTATTTCAGGGAGTGTTGCTTACTTAGGTTGGAACATGCCTGAATAAGGCTCTTATGTGCCTCACAAGTAGCTTGGTGCGTTTAGCCTACTGCAAAGCAGGACAATGCAGAAAGATGCTCAGCCTCACAGATGCTCCTGTGGTGGTGTGCTGAAGACTTTCAAGGGCAGGTCCCTTCCTCAGAGCATAACTGCTATTAATATGATTTCATACCCTGGTGCTGAAGTTGATTTGTAGCAATCTCTTTTGGGATGGTCATGGCTGAAGACATTGCCAGGACAGATCTCAGCCTAAAAAAAAATATTTTAAAGTATTTTTTTATCCCTTGCTAGCTAGCAAGATATGTTGGAGATTATGCTAAAACTAAATGGATGTGGATAGAACATCATAGAGATAAAAACGCAGGGTTCCCTTTTTTCAAAGACAGAGAACCTCCTTTTGTATGAAAAATATGAAAGATCCCAGGCTTAGAAAAAGTATTAAACAAATTAATTACCTATGTGATGATTTTTCAGGAGTGCATTAGGGTATCACATACACTAGACACTGTTCTTTTCCTGTGGACAACAGAAAGATGAAAGCTTATTTGTAATACAAGGTTCCCATTGATTTATTGATAAAACTTACTTACATGTAAGCCAAAGGTCAGCAAGAGCGTCTGCACAATGTAGATCTATTTAAGCTGACTCTAAATGATCCAGCTCTGGTGCTGTAGGCAGAATCACTAGGACAAATTAATGCTCTATGTGGTCTGACCTGCTTACATGGCTAACTCCAGCCCCCCAATTTCCATAGCAAATGCATGGGTTATTTTTAGAGTGGCCTGTGCCCAGCCTGTAGATAACATCAAACTTTTACAGCTCTGTTTTTTCAAGCTGTGAGGTTTTGTTTCTGGAGGTCTTCAGTTTCCAGCTGGCCAGAAGGGCAGTTACTACAAACCTGATAGCAAAGTGCCTAAAAACAAAGATGTTTCTGTAAAGATGCTCAGTGTTACTGCACAGCAACTTGCCTGCTGTGTGTGGCACTCTCTTGCCATACACATTCCTAAGCAGCAGCTTTCATTTCTGAGGTTCATTTGTTGTTACAGTGGCACAGTCTGACAAGGTTTCTGTCTCTGCAAATTCATTGTCTAATTATAACTAGTATATGTTTGTTAAGAAAATATAAAATGAGATCTCTGTTCAGTTTAGAGGGCAGGTCTTTCTTATAGTTTGTGACAGTGCAACGATCTGCTTAGATGTTTTACAAAGTATGTTACATCACTTGACTGAAAATGCTTCATCTGAGATTTTTAGAATGCCTCCCTTTCACCACAAAACAATGTTACCAACTCTTGTCATTTTAATCTTGTAATATTGGGGACAGGATTTTAAACCTTACAAATCTTATTACTTAAAAAAAGAAAGATAGTTTTGATGTTTTGACTTCCTAATGTCTAAAAAGAGACTCTCATATTTTTACTTTCAGCATAGGTTGCATTCTTATTTGTAGAACTGCTCCTCCTCATCATGCTCAGCCATCACCATCTGAGTGTCTCTTTTGCCCTTGATGAAATATGGCACCTCTCCAGAGGGCGCAGAAACTGCATCATGTAACACTTCTGACTGGGACCTTTTTAATGTGCCTGTGAGATTTAGGAGCCTGGATTTAAGTCAGATGTTCTGGGGAAATCACATCCTGCCTTGCAGACTTCTGTGGAGGTCTTCACTTTCAAGGCAAGAAGTTCTGCAGCTTGCAAGCATTCAACTTACATGAAAAGAAGTATGTAAGAGGTGAACTGGTGCAATGTTTAAATGTATTAGTAAAAATACACCTAAGAGCACAAGAACCTTATTTCTCTCAAGTCTGAAGGTACTTGAATTTGGTCTTTACCTCTGAGGCTATTTGAGAATGGTCATGTCACCAAGCTGCTCAGAACATCCTACCAGCAGACAAGTCTTTGAATGAGCATCTGGATCAGTCTGGTTGCTTCTGAGTCTCCACACCTACCACCTTAATGATTTTCAGCAGGCCTTATCTCTGTGGTGATGACTACATAAGAATGGCCCTTGCTTCACAGTCCTGACCTCTTTAACTTAAGAAAGGGAGATGTGAGCTGCTTCTCCTCGATCTGACTAGTCTTTCTAGATTAAAGTGTGCTAAGAGCCCACCTGCAAATCCAGAAGAGCATTTACTTTGGGGGCAAGACAGGTATGGGCTGCTCCATCAGCAGCAAGGAAGAGACAGGTAAAAGGAACAATAGCTTCATTTGCACTTCATCCATGTCATAGACTACCCATTTAGAAGGATTTTTACAGAAGAAGAGGTTACAGTTAAGGGACAAGTTGCTGAGAATCTGACAGGAGATGGATGGAATTGTTTATTTTTCTCAGTATTTCCTGTACCTGAAGAGGCAGGGGCAAGTCCTCTCTGCCCCACCATGATGCAGTATGCTGATCTTTTTCAAGCCTCCATATCAACAGAAATGAATAAATAAATTCTGAATACATGGGTTTGTTCTATCATAAACCCAAAATGGACAAATGCAGATGCATTAATATAAGTACCATGTGAAGATCTGGATTTGCACAGATGATTTTTAGCAAAAAACCCAACACAAAACGCCCAACAACTGGATTACTTTATTTAAATAGAATTATTTGCATGAGACAAGGGTGCAGGACTGGACCCTAAGACATAGTTTAGAAGAAGTTTGATTTGGTGCTAGATATTTTTGTTTGCATTTTCAGTGAAATATATTTTCTTTCTTTTATGTTAGCGAATTGATATGACTTTCATAGGAACAACAAAAAATAGGCTGGTATATGGATAATTATCTCCTATAGCTGCTATTAAAATCATGCCTCAGTAGGAGTCACTTTAAATTGGGTGCTATAGGTGCTTCAGCATAAAATTTATTTATATAGGGAGCACTGCATACTTAGAACATAGTGGATAAATATTTGTACACTTTCATTTATCCATTGTTTTATAAAGGAAAAAATATTTATACTAGAATGGTTTTCCAGCAATGTTTTCTTACATAATGTTCTAGCACCAAACTTTTTCTGGACAACCATTTGATTCTCTGGCCACTGACGCAGAACTGCAAAATATGTGCTGGAGCGGGTGCAGAGAAGGGCAACAAGGCTGGTGAGAGGTCTGGAAAACATGTCTTATGAAGAGCGACTGAGGGAACTGGGACTATCTAGCTTGGAGAAGAGAAGGCTGAGGGGAGACCTCATTGCTTGCTACAACTACCTAAAAGGAGGTTGTGGCAAGTCTGGTGTTGGTCTCTTCTCCCAAATTACTAGTGATAGGACAAGAGGAAAAGGCCTCAAGTTGCATCAGGTGTGGTTTAGATTGGAGATTAGGAAGAAGTTCTTTACTGAGAGAGTGGTCAGGCACTGGAACAGGCTGCCCAGGGAAGTGGCGGAGTCACCATCCCTGGAGGTGTTTAAAAACCGAGTAGATGTAGCACTTCAGGACATGGTCTATTGGTTAGGGAGATGTTGGAATGAAGGTTGGACCTGATGATCCTAGAGATCCTTTCCAACCATTATGATTCTATGAACATCCTCAAACCAGTACGAGCTTCTGAAAAGAGAGGATTAGAACTGTCTCTGGCTATCTTAGTGTAGATACAGTTAAATATACTGGTAGTTCAGATCTGCAGGCAGTGAGAGCAGTTCAGAGAATGACTGTACTATATAAACCTGGAGTCGATGCATGCAGACTTCCGAGATGGCACTTGCTGAGGCTTGTTTGATACATGATGGGTTATTTGGCTTGCTACCTGTTTGAAATCAATATAGTTTTATTAACACCACTGCAGGCACTGAAATACTGTAGTTTTGCAGAATGTATGTTTCATAAATTGTAGCTTGACTGTAATTGCAGGGCTTATCCTACTGTTAGAGCAGTTCAGATCCAACACTAAGTTGCATTTTGTAAATTGAAAAATGCCATGAAGTTCCTCTCAATGTTTTGTAGTAGTATACACAAGTTGATGTAATTTAGTCATTCTATTACTCCAATCTTCATCTGATGTTTCTAGCCAATTCAGCTTTTGGCTGCTGAAAGCACAGTAGGTAATTATGGTTATTTACTGTAAATGTAGACATGTTTTATGTAAATATTTCAGGGGGGAAAAATGCTACATAAACATATGAAGCAGTTACCTAAAAGTAAGAACATAGGTCAATAATATAAAACACAGGTTTTATTTATGTACAGTAGTATCCTAATATTTACTTGTTTATAGGCAGAAAAAGTCTTAAAATTCTGTACTGTATTCTCTGAAAGCTTTTAAAAGAGGCTCTGCCATTTTCTTTGGTTAATATATTTGCAAATAACTTTTGAATTTATTGGAAATCCATGTAAATTATGTCAAATGGGAAACACGTTACATTAAAATGAAATGGGTTTCATCCAAAAATCCTGGCAAAATTCACTGGATTGAAATCTATATATAAATTCAATAGCCAGACAGAATAAAACACAATAAATAAGCTTTGTCTTTTGTTTTTGTTTGGTTTGCGGGGGGGGCGGTGTTTAACCTGTGCCTCTTTTGTTGTCTAGGTGTTCCTGCTCCAGCAGGGGGATTGGACTAGATGATCTTTTGAGGTCCCTTCCAATCCCTGACATTCTGTGATTCTGTGATTCTGTGAAATATTTTATTCTGTTCTTGTAGTCACTTCCTCCTGGAGGTCCTAAAATCTGCATTATTTGATGGAATTCTGTTTGTTCCCAGCTTTTTGTGCTGATTTCATTATCTGACAAGAACTATTAAGTTTTCTTTGTGTTACATAGCACCTTACTCCTCCCAAAGCTACGATTCTGTCAAGGTTCAAGCACGCTCACAACAGCACCAATTTGAAGTTGTCTGTGGACTAAAGCAGGAGCTCCCATGAATATCGTGGCACTGTGCTCTTTAATGGAGGTAAGAATATTGGATCTGGGCCTTTGAAAGTTGTGCAGCTTTCAGCATTTTTAAAGGGCTGCAATTACCAGCCTTATGGATTATCTTCTTCAATTGCCATGGCATTAGATTCCTTTTTCTTTGCTAAAGATGCTCTCTAGGTAATATTCCCCAGCCATTTGCTGCTCTGTTCTGTCAAAGGCAAGGCTCTAATTTCTGTAGAAATACTTTGAGAACATCCTGAAGCATTTCAGAGGCAGCTGAGTTAGGACCACAGCTGAACATGTAACATGGATTCTGCATGTGAAGCTAACACAAGGAAATGTCATCTTATAAGTGTGCCACTGCAGCAGAGCTTCTTTGTATGCTACAGCATGAGGCTGAAATGGTACCTGGCCTGCTGGGACTTGCTTTCTCCCTGAGTTGCACCTTCCTCCTCATTGTCTTTAATTACAGATAAAAGATAAGCAGCTTTACCCATTTAATACCAAGTAGTTACTGATGAACAGGTTCCTGCAAAATTCACAGTGCAGCCACGGATTAGTTATGCTGAGCTAGGAGGCTGAAAAAATTAAACTGACGCAGACAAATAGGATCTGTTCACTGTCAAGGTGATGGCTCTTGAATGCTTAATCTAGGTAAGTATATTTTAATACTCAAGATTATAGGTCAAATAAGGGACACGTAAAAATAAGGAAAATTTCATGTGAAAAATCATTCAGGATCTGATAGTTTAAAATAAGACCACTTTTTACTGAATATTTGTTCATGGACCAAGAAGCTGCAAAATATGTGATTTGATATAATTTTTTTTATGAAGTAACTGCTGAATATTACCCAGTATGGGCTGTTCTCCTGAAAAAAAATGCTTGCATTATTATTACCAGTGAATGGTATCACAGGTACTGATTTTTCTTTTTTATTCTTCATTCCAAACAATTGCTCTCAGCCACTAAAACATCCTATTACAATGGCTAACAACAGGTTTGAGGCCCATCATGCAGAACTATGCATGTGTCTGGTTGAAATATTGAACAATGTGCCTAGATTCTGGCTAACCATGCAGCTGCTTGCCTGCACTTGGGAATAGAAGGCACGAGCGTCTTTGTTCTCCGCTGGTCTTTGCCATCACTTAAAAGTAGAGCTTTCCCCCAAGGGGAGCTGGGTGTGCGATTGGGAGCGCGCTGCAGTGACACCTGGTGTTTCAAACAGAATTGTTGCCTGTGAAGTCTGACTGCCAATTTGCTTTTCATTTGGTATATATTCACTCAAAGAGCCACAGTTCACCCTGTGTTCATGGAGCAAGGCATTGTATTGACTTAGAAAGCGTTGGAGCTAAAGCATGGTTTGATATTACTCAGTAGAAAATGGATCTGACATTTGTTTCAAAAGCCCCAAATTACAGTGACAGGATCTTTCATGAATGGCTGTTCTGCCTGGCACTGGAGCTGACGTGATACTTTATCGCTGCTGCTTCTCGGTTGTTACACAAATGAGATTGACCCTTCGTGTAACTCACGCAACTGGAATTCCCGTGCAGCCTTTGTGGAAGGACTGATAGGAAGGAACAGAGACCTGCCAGTTCAGGAGAAAGAGGGATCCCGTGGGCATCATGCTGCTGGGAAGCATCACAGAGCTACAACAGAGACTTCGGAATTAGTCCCTGCAGAAGAGCTTATTGACCAAAGTAGTCAAGATCTGCATATTTACAGATCTGACTGAAACAGAATGTAAATCCCATCAGTTAATATAATTAAGGGTTATTAGGATAATATAAAATAATAATAACAAAGATACTATAATTAAGGATTACAGTTTGTCACAAGATGAAGAAAAATTAAGGAAGATCTGGTAACAATCAGTGTATTTAGATTGCTGGGCAATTTCTACAGGTAGAAGTTTTTTTGTGACCTGTTTTGAGAAACACTCATGCTCCACATTTATGTAGATAATCTTTGAAATCCAGCAAAGACAAAACTCTAAGGCTAGTATTGTGTTTTTCCTTTGTCCCATAAAATTCTGTAAGGGTTTGGCTGACCTACAACAGCCAGATTATCCTAATAGTCCTTGTTTTCCTTCTTTAGTTTTTCTGGGAAATGATGGGAGCCTGCAAAAAAAAACCCAAACCCTGAACTTCATAAGGCTGCACTTATGCCTCATGTCAAATGGCAAAGAGCCAAGCCTTGTCCAGCAGAGTCTCAAAGGCTGGCACTCAAACTAGCATTCCGAGGTGAAGTGCTGGGGCCTGAGTTGTGGACCCCAAGTTGGAGTTGACCTGTGGATGAGCCACAACCTAGCAGAATGTTTTGTTTCTCCTAGTTTTTGTCGTCTGCAAAGTATTCCAAACCTCCTCCCTGGCCTTCATTTGCCTGGAATATGTTTCCAGGATTAATTGTTCCACCACCTTCCCACGGATGAAGATTAGATTAATCAGCCTGTAGTTCCCCGGGTACTCCTTTGGGTTATTTTTGAAGACAGGGGTGACATTTGCTTTCCCCCAGTCTTTATGCACCTCTCCAAGTCACCATGATTGTTCAAAGATAATCAACAGTGGCCTTGCAATGACATCAGCCAGCTCCCTCAGCACTTCTGGGAGCATCCCACTGGGGCTCATGGCCTTACATATGTCCAGTATGCTGAAGCATTCTGTAACCTGATTCGCTTCCACCAAGGGTATGTCATCCTTGCTCCAATCTTTCCCTTTGTCTCCAGGTCCTTGGATTGCTAAAGGCTGGTCTTACAGGTAAAGACTTTGGTGAAGGAGGCCTTCAGTATCTCAGCCTTTTCCATGTCCTGTGTCACCAGGGACACTGCCACCTTCAGCAGCAGGCTCACATCTTTCCTAGTCAACCTTTTACCACTGATACAGAAGCCCTTCTTGCCTTTGGCAACTCTGACCAAATTTAATGCCAGCTGGTCATTGGCTTTCCTAACTGTGTCTTTGCATGCTTGGACAGTGTCTCTATATTCCTCACAGGTTACTTGTCCCTGCTTCCACCTTCTATATGCTTCCTTTTTGTGTTTTTTTGTCAGGAGCTCCTTGTTCACCCATGCAGGCCTCCTGGCATTTTTGCCTGACTTCCTGCTCTTCAGGGTGGACTGCTCTTTGGAGAGGCAAGGCTTGAATATCAACCAGCTTTCTTGGACCCCTCTTCCCTCTAGGCCATACATCACTGGACTCTTTCAAGCAGATCCCATCCAACCAACCACCTCATTCACCAAATAGGGGATTCTTATGGAGCAGTAGTATTGTGACCTTATTTGCAATGACTGCATCTTTAACTGCTTGATGAGGTGTGGGGTTTTTTCCCCCCACAGAAAATGTCTCAGTGAGCTTTAAGCATAAAAATAGCAAGAAACTGTGTGAAGTATGTGAAAGTATTTGTAAATCTGAGATTTCTTTCCCTCCAGATTTTGCAGCCTAGGTAACACTTGAAGGTTTGGTACATGAATGAAAGATGCTGATTCCCACATGCCTGCGACATGTCTGTAGATGACACTATAAAGACTACTAAGTGGAAAGATGACAAGGATCCCATCCTTTGTAATTTGCAGCTAAAATACTCACTGGGTGGATGAGTGCAAAGAGATGAGTGGGAGCAAAGTCCATTCTCCACTGTTCATTGTAATAGGATCTTTACAATAATCTAGGCAGTGATATTATCTTTTTCCATGGCTTTCAAATACATGCCAGGTCCTCCTGGGTTTACCTACAGTGTTCTCCAATACATGTGGTGTCTAAAGGGCCTTCTAGTTCAGACACAGCCTGGTTGTGCAGCCCATGTTACCAGAACACGCCGTCTGCTCTGGCACATAGCATAACATGTTTTGAGCTGCCTCAGCACAGCTCCAGCCTTGGTTCTGCAGGTCTAGCACCAAGCCCCAGCTGATGAGCCTCCTTGGAACCAGCAGGCCTCTGCAGAGGGAATTGGTATGACTACACCAGCACTGTGGTTTGGACATAAACTAGGTAATTACCACACATAAGGGAGATAATTAGGTGGTTTTATTTGTTTAATTATGGATGTGCAAGTGTGTCGAGGAAGGGAGAAGACAGAGGATCACACATTTGATATCATCTGACTTTTCTTAATGCACTTTTCTACTTTGAATTGTCCAAGCAGTGGCCTATAGTGAAAACTGTCAGAAAACTCAAAATAGGGTGAAAATGGGGGAAGAGCCTCCCATCCTGAGAAAGATTTCTGGTGGTTTGTGGTCAGTTCAGTGTGGTTCACAGAACATGAGAGTTTGGAAGAAAAGAACTATACCACTGGGAATGTGTGAGCTGGAAGCAATACCACCATGAGGTGTTACAGCAACAGAAATCCCATTCATGGAGGGAAGATGGCCTGGGGATTATCCTGTACCTTTCAGCCACATATATGACGTACTTAAAACCAACAGGACCATCTTGGTGCTTTTGGACCTGAGCCAAGCAACTCTCAGTTTGCTTTAAAAAAACCCAAACAAACAAAAAACCCAACTTCAACATGTATGGAAGACACTTGTGAAGATGTTATAGTCCCATATGCTTGACACAAAATAAGAGTTACGTGTCTGGGTCCCCTGTACCACTAATGGAGTTAGGTGCCTTCAAAGGAGTCTCAAATAGGCAATGAATTGAGAACAAACTGCTTGAGGTAGTTAGCGAGGAATGCAGAGGACAATATTAATGGTTTGCCAGCCCCTTTCAGGGACCAATCTAAGGTAGGCAGCACCTTCCTGCTGGCCATCTTTCACAGACACAAACCATTCCAGTTTATTCTGACAGCTTGTGTCTTGAAACCTGTGTGTTGGGTGAGATGATGACAACTACTATTTGTAGCATGAAAAAATTAGCCTGAAGAAACACTTAGTACATATTCTCTTCTGGAGAAGTGTGAGTATGACCTCATTCAGAACCTAAGCAACAATGACTGCATCCGTATGGGGAGCACATGTCCCTTCAGTGAAAAATGTCTCTGTGCACCCTTGCCCTCCTGGCAAATCTGCCCAAATCCAACACTTTGAAGTATGTGCCATCTCCACTGTAGTATAGTGAGAAATGTGAAGTGCTACGTAACACTTTAGACTGCATTCTGAATTGATTTAGAGGTGTGCCTGAACCCATTTGAGATGAAAATCTGGTCAGGCCAGGACATCCCTGACTGATTTCAGTGAAGATCAGATTTACCCCTAGCGTCTCAAAACTAACAACAGAAACTGCATATTGAGGGACTTATCTCCAGTGACGCACGTGCCATTTCCATACTGCAGGAAGAAGAAAGTTGCAGCACTGAAATCCAGGCAAGTCTGATAGTGCCATCGGAAGTGTACTTAATTCATGATGAAGTTAATTCACCTGCTCCTCTGTAAAGTACATTTTCAATAGAAAAAGAACGAGATTGCTATCACATCACAAGGGGTTCTTGTTACTGCTATGCTTATTCTTCACAGTCAGTGAGGATAGTTTGAGGTAGGTGAATGAACTACAGGAATTTTCTTCAGGCACACTCTGCCTACATCTGCTTGATTTTTTGTTTGTTTGTTTTACATACATTCACTGAGGAAGACTGCTAACCTGGAAGTTCCTACTCTTGGCTTGAGAAATGCAGTGTAGTAGACTTCAGTCATGTGAGGCCTGGGGCTAGAGCCACAGGATCACTTACTTAGATACCAAAAATCACCCAAAATCTGGCAATGCAGTCCAGACCTGTTCAGCAGCTTCTTAGTTAGCCCTAAAAATACCACATGCTGCCCCGCACAACCTGCAAGTCCTCTTAGCACTTGCTTGCACACCAGCTGGACCATCCCAGCAGTGATCTGATTCAAGTAATTAGGTTCCTGATTTAATTATGTAGGTGCCATTGGGATCCAGAGCTTAGACAGATCTTATTCTGAGGGCACTGGTCCAACAGGTGCTCTGAGCATACCTAATGCAACTCATGGAGTTCAGCATAAAAACAAAGCCATAAGGTGATGTGCTCTATTCCCAGGCAAAGAGGCTTTAAACCTACCACTCTGCCTCCAGAAGAGATCCACAACCTCTGTGTTACCCGACATGAGGGAATGCTTCACCTTTCCTGTTGAATCAGGGCCATTTTACTACATCCAGCTTGTGGATTTGAGACCGAAGGCCTAACCAGTAACTGCTGTTGTATGCTTGCCTTTCCTCACCACACTGAAAAAGTGGTCTGTCTTTCCTAGACAGCTGAAAGCCCTTGGCATGATTGGCTCTGAATCCATCAATGGTCTCCACAGGGACCGGGACTTCAAATGTTCTTCTCAATGCACTCTCAGGGTACTATCATCCTTGTTATGTAGGTTTGGGGACCCCCATATAGCTCTCCTCCTGCACTAGAAAGGTACCTTGGCTGTTTCATTCATTAACTGCACTCCACGTTGGGACAGAAATAAAAATTGCCATTAAGCTGACAATAATTCCCTAAGCCATTTCCATACCTGATGAAAATTCTGTAACAAAAGAATGAGAAGAGAGGCAGTCACCAGGGTCCATGGTCTTGGACAACTTTAGGCTACTGTAGTGGGTCTGTCTGAGCTGATTTTCCCCATATAGCCCTCATGGTGCAGTACTAGGACCCAGAGAGTGTTGATAACACACACCCTTGTTATGACTATCAGTGCCCACACAGCACCAAAGGTACCGGGGGGGCAAGATCTGGGAGGGGATACAACCCAGACAGCCGACCTGAGCTGACCAATAGGATATTCCATACCATATGACGTCAGCTCAACTATAAAGGAAGGGGGATGGGGGGATTTGGGGGAAGATGTTTGTCCTCCGATCAACCGGTACGTGTTCTGGAGCCCTGCTTCCCGGGACAGGCCCGACACCGCCTGCGGATGGGCAGTAGAGAGTAACGGCTTTGCTGCTTTTGCTTCGTGTGCGCGCGGCCTTGCTTTCTCTGCTGCTTATTAAAACTGCTTCTTATCACAACCCACGGGTTCTTCTTTTCCATCTTACTCTCTCCCCGCTTGCCTTGCTGACGGAGGTTTGAGGTGTGTGGGGGGGGAGTGATAGAGGGACTAGGGGTGGGCACCGGGCACCCAGCCAAGGTAAACCCACCACAGCTACTTACTGTTTATAGAACACACATCCACTCATAATAACAGCCACTAGTGAACAACTCCTGGTCCTGCCCATACTGTTCACAACAGTAACAATATTTGTGCTTCAAGGGGTGTACCCCTCACTCCACTGAGCACAAAAGCAAACATGTGTCCCAGAAACAATTCTGGACCAGCATGGCCATCCAGGGACATCACCAAGACTTTTGTTCCTAAGGGGAAGAAGGTGAGTACTGCAGGGTACAAGAAACTGTATTGTTTGTGCCTGATGGGGCGGAAGAGCCAGGAGGGGAGTAAAAAGGGGAGGACACAGAATATGGCCAGGATTATTTTTCATTTCTAAGATTCCAAAGCTGAATCTATCATTAACATTTCAGTCTTGGGTTCTGGCAGATATGCAGGGCAGCAAGCACCCTCCACACAGATGTCTCAGAGTTCTGGAAGGTTTTAATGCACTTCTTGCATTCCCATCCCTAGGTTTTTGGCAGAACATTCTTAAATGAAATAATTATTGACTATGCTTCCCAACTTGAGTTTGGTTTAGGCAGTAACAAAGACTTTTTTGGCAATTGAGCTTAATCTAGAAATTG
Source organism: Brachypteracias leptosomus (assembly GCA_013401335.1). Lineage (NCBI taxonomy): Eukaryota > Metazoa > Chordata > Aves > Coraciiformes > Brachypteraciidae > Brachypteracias > Brachypteracias leptosomus. The sequence goes on from VYZX01026656.1 coordinate 297,164, forward strand.
AAAACAATGCTCAGTGTTTCTTAAAAACAAACAATGTTCTTACTGTGTGTTAAGGGTGGTGGGTTTTTTTGTCCTCTGGTGCTATTTTGAGTTCTAGCATGTCTATTGTGCACAGGCTGGAGCACTCACTCTGGTTGCTTACAACAATTTCCTTTGTGTTGCCAGGCTTTTCTTCTATGAAGCATAATTTTGTAGACAACATACAAAACAAGCCACAGTGTAAATAAACTGAGTATGTGTGAAAAGTGTTGGCTCAACATCCCTCAAAATTATCTCTAGCCCTAAAACGGTCATGAGAGCATGAAACACTCATGAGAAGTCAAAAGCACAGGAGGTGCCTCCTTGGACTCAACACTAAAGGACTGTTTTATTTGTGCAAATCTGGAATTGAAAAGATTTCTCTAAGTTCAGCATCTTTAAGATAGGGTCTGGTGGTTACCCAGATTTCACTCTGTCTCTGCTGAGCTCACTGCAGTCACAGCTGTTATTGCCACCAACATGACTGAGAGCTCTGATTTCAGGGCTGAAGGAGACTTTCTGGTTGCAGTAGGTGGGAACTGTTTCTGTGGGGCAGCCATGTCTGGCTGGCCACATTTGGGAGCTGACAGGACAGCAACACTTTGTACCATTATGCTTCCATGTTCTCCACAAAAGGCCTATCTAGCTCGCTTGATACACACCTAGGAGTTCCTTATGGTCATAGGACAAATCCAGTAGCTTGCGGACTTTTTTATTAAACTTTCCTCAGAGAGGGTTAAGTAATACAGTATCTCACTGTGATGTGGGTTTTCTGGAGAAACAAGCAAAGAGTGAAGCAACGGGGAGTGCTCTTGGTATTGGCTCCCTCACCCTCAAAGATGGCTACAGCATAGCATCTCCCCAGCTAGGTAATCCACCACACATTATCAGGAATTTCCAGCAGCTCAGTCCTGCACAGTGTTCCCCTCATCAGATATCACTTCTGCAGTGAAAAGAAGTTTTGGGAATCATTGTCTGAATGTTAAAAGGGGGAAAAAAGTGTTTCCCAGCCCCAGAGGGGGACAACTGGGGACAATGCAGGGCTGGAAGAGAAGAATCTCCCTGGGCTAACAGCACACTATCAGTAAACCAGATATTGGTGGTGATAGTAGGCCAGCTCCCACAACATATGCAACAGGTGGTTCCCAGGAACTGAACAGGGCAATTTATGTAGATCTTGAGTTGCTCTTTTCTAGCTGCTCCCTGACCGCAGCTCTAGAGAAGGGTTCTGCAGGTAGCACACGGATTCTGCATCATTAGCTCTGGTGTGCTGCCAGGATTTGGGCTTCAAAGCACTGTGAAGTTGGTGCTTAACTTAGTAAGCTGCACTGAAGGACTTTGTCTCCTTGCTTCAGAAAGGCCAAAATGAGTTTATGAAGTGGTTCACAGTGCGCACATACCAATTACTCCTGCTCCCCCACCACCACTGTAACACTCACCAGTGGGCACCATTCCTTGGCTAGACCCATCCCTTGACAGCCATTTTTCACTGTCTAAAAACAGCTGCTGGAAGGCGCTGTAATGAACACAGCCAATCTATGCACCAGATACAGTGCCAAAGAGGGCCAGGCGGTGGCTGGACAAACCTCTGCCCATGCTGTAAGGGAAGGGTGAGTTGCACCTGATGCCAGTGTTGCTGTTTTCCCATTGGGTTTGCCCACCATGTCACACACACTTGCACACGCTGTACTGGGGGTCACGTATCATTCCCATCTCTTCACCACCAACTTGTATCTATGGCTTGTAGTTTAATCCTCCAACCAGGTGGGCCACTCAGCCACTGGTGAGCTGACAAACAAATCCAAGGTGAAGCAAACATAGCAGCTTGCTGTAAGTACTGCTAGCAGAAAACTTCAGCGAGGAGGGATCCATATGTATTAAGGGCATCACACAACCTTGTATCAGAAGATCACTGCAGTGATTCTAAGCTGAACACTGACAAGCCAGGAGATGGTTGAGGTAAGGTTGCCTGTGCAAACTACATCTGGCCTCCTTGTGTGCCTATGTGATGCAAAAGTCTTTAATTACAGTCACATCCTGTCTTTAACCACTAGCCCTTTGTTTGATCCAGTGTGCAGAATGGACAATACTCACTCAATGAGCAGCTACTCACTATTTTATTTTTTTGCTTGCTGCTTAGTGGCCTTGTCCTTTGTTTGCCACATGCTTTTCAAATACTGCTATGAAAACCTAATGATTAAGTCCCCTGTTGGGTGCTTCTGTCCTGCCCATCATTAGAGCATTTGATTGTTTCATGAAGATTAATGGCATTTATTTCTGTAGCTCTATGGCACACTTATTATTCAGAGAGTGTGTGTATGGTACAACAAAGCTGAATATAGTAATACTGAAAAAGAGAAAACCAGGCATGCAAGGAGAAATTGTTCATGAGAGAGCCACCCATGAACTGCTGAATAACTTCCAGTTAGAAGAATGTGGTCTACAAGACATCCTCAACCAGTCTACATGAAAAGGCCTGCTACTTAATGGATGCATTATCCTGACCAGCAACAGCTCTAATTCCTCTCATCTAGTGGGTATCTCAACAGAGATACTCCCCAGGGTAACAGCTGCCCCAACTTGAACACACACTGACTTCTTTGAGAGCAGTTTCTGAATGCCCAAAGTAGCCATTGCTGGAATTACCTCCCCCTGAATCTGAAACGATTAGGCTGGCCACAAAAATGGTTAAGTAACTCAGAAATGGTGTTTTGGTAGATTGTATGATTATGCAAGCCATTAAAGAAAGGAAGATCCTGTTCTATTTACCATTTGCTTAAGAGATGGTTAATAACACATTGTCCCATTTTCTGATGAGCTGGTGAAAAACTGTGTCCAGAACCTCTGAGAGCTGGCAGTTGTAGGGCATCTTAGATTGCCTCGAGAAAGAGGTCAGTTGCACTGTGACATCTAACATTAGAAAGAATTAGGGCTGTTGCCAAAGGGATTTCCAAAATAGAATATGTACATATGCTATGTGGAACGTAGGCAAGATAAATTAAAATCTTCATGGACATCTCAAATTTTCTGTAAGTCTACAACAGCCCCCGTGGTTCCTAGAGGTGTCAGAGGCATTATATGCACTACATAACCCTTCTGCCCATGCGCTGGATAGAGCTGACTTCCACCAAAAGAAGAAAGGTTTTCTTTAGCTCAAATCAGCATGGACTCTTTGATGCATGTTTGCTCATGTTGGTCCAGTTACCTAACCATAACTCTACTCATCCGCCCAACGCAGGCTGCAATTTAATCTCAATATGCACTTTTCTACTTTTGTCAAAAGCTGAGGGGTTGCTTTTCTTCTAGAGAGGTGGAAGCTTTCCAGGAAGGATTTGCAGTGAATTGCTGGAGGAAGCCATTGGCTTGCCAATTGGCTTGCCAACCCAAGGATTGCAAAAGAGAAAGAGAAATGGAGTCATCCTCCTCCTCCAAGGTCAGGTTTACTACCAAGTCTAAAAAAAGAAGCTTCTAACTACAGTGAGACATTGATTTTAAATCATTATCACTGAGTCATTCTCCAATTTTTCAGTTGTAAGAGCTACCTAACTAGCAGTGACATAGTAAAAGAACTTTATTTCTCCAGGTACCACTTGGAGTGGTTAAAGAACACAGTAAAACTGAGAATAATTTGCTGTGAATGCTGGTGCACTAGACCATGAGGTTGTGTGTCAGTAGAAAGCTGCATGTGACATGCAGATTACAGGCGATTTTTTTATTGTCAAACTCAATTCTTCATTCAACTGAATACACTGTCAGAACCCTAATTATTTCTGTTAGAAACGCTGCAGCTTGTTAAAAAAGGAGCATGAAGCCTTTTTCTGTAAATTCTTGATCATTGCATTACAATTCCGAGCCATTTGGGAAATATTCTATCACTTAATTTACAGCCTGTTTCACTCTATGTGGGCTCTGATTATAGGATCATCAATCATTATACAGTATTAGCCCTCAGATGAACCATGCACTGTTTTTTTTAGCTCTGGCCCCAAAATAACACCATTAGTTTCTTCCTCATTACCTTCTGTTCCTTGTAACTGCTGACAGGCAAACTGGAAAATCTTGGGTTCTATTCAATCATCTTGTTCTTTTTCAGCAGTAGGGATTTTGGGAAGATTCAGTAACAATCCTTCTGGCTTCATCAAGTGCTACCAAGTTTCATGGACAGGTTGTAAAATCCTTCATTATCAAGCAAATGTTCTATGCATGCATTGGAAGCTGCTCCCCTGACTGTAACTCTGAATGGAATTCAAGTTTGATCAACAGAAAAAAATTCAACAGGTCCAGCCTCTGTTGGAGCATGTCTACATGCAAAACTTGTACTTAATGATGCTTCAAGGGAACAAATGCAACAAAATAGTATCTCTTGCCATTGCTGGTATCTTCAGGTCAGGTCAGTGCACCAGAATCAAGGTGGCTGGAGCATAATTAGAACTCAAGGACTAGAGAACTGTATTTTTTACCTCAGCTGGAAATGCTGACAGCTGAAAGATGTTTTTGCTACAATGTGACTTATGCTGGAAGCTATGTAAATTCATAAGGTGATGTGATTCCAGTGGAGCACAGCCCAAAACAAGTACGTGGAAACAGTGGGTCTGGCAGGAAGAGCTGGAGGTGGCTACCTGAGTAGCAAAGACTAGGGTTATGCTGCAAGAAAATGTCTGAGTAAAAAAACAAAAGCCCTTTTTTTAACACTTTATAATGATATGATTATAAATCCCACTGAGCAAGATCTGCCCCATCCCTGGAAACATTCAAGGTCAGGTTGGATAGGGCTCTGAGCATCCTGATCCGACTGAAGATGTCCCAATTTACTCATTGCAGGGGGATCAGACTAGACGATCTTTAAAGGTGCCTTCCAACCCAAGTTACTCTGTGATAAGATCTAGTACATCCCTGGATAAGTAATGACACAGGGCAACCTCACATTGCTAGGTAGCAGTTCAGACACTGCCTTTAGTGAATGTTTGCCCTAGATTTAACAGCCCATGGCTACAGTATCCTTTTCTGCCCAACATCAAGAGCACCAGGTGGAAGTGATCAGTGGCTCACAGCTCAGGATCACCTGGCACTTGGAACTGGAGAAGTGACAGCAATTCTCCCATACAGGCTGCTACTGGGGAACATGTTCTTCACGGCTTATTGCTTGAGTGTAGCTCAGCATTGACATCATTTTCTTGCAAGGTTTTTATGCCACCACCTTTGACTTTGTGCTGCTGCTGTCAGTGTGTGTGTTATGTACAGAAGCAAATGACCTGACTGATCACTGGACTCATCAGTGGGAAACTGTATCTCTTGAGACAGTATAGGAATGCAGGTGGAGACACTGAGTAGGACAGATCTTAAAAGATTTGCCTAGAAGAAGCCTCTGAAATACTATGAATACATTATATCCTTTGCTGTGCATGGATTGGGAGTACAACAGGCAAATCCTGAAATGGGAGCAACTTCCCTGTAGAGAAACTGCCATCAAGGTTTACTTGGGGTTTTTTCAGAATTACTTAATACTTTCTATTTCTCTTCGCTATTTTATGTGTGTGTTGGTGGGTCTGGATTTTCTGTGAACTAAGGTTGGAACACTTTTGGTTTTACTCTCTGAGAAAGTCAGTTTAGTATACTTTAGTCCAACAAGGACTTCACTGTGCTCCTCCACTTTCTGATACCAAACCCAGCTTTGGAGATTAACTGCTGCTCCTCTGCAGCAATCAGAAGAGATGTCTACAGCTCAACCTGACAGCAACACAGGGCTTTGGGGGGTCTGTTTCCTTCCAGAAATTTAACGTAGTATTTTTGAAGGTTTTATAATTTTCTGTGTCATACATGAAGATAAAATAATACTCCTTGTCTTCAGAAATTTTTTGGGAAGGAAAAAGAGGCTGATTACCATTCCTTGAGAAAATTTAAAATTTGCTGTTCCAGCATACTGCTTTATTTTACAAGGTTGTGTTCAATGCACTAACAGAAGTGATGTGATAAACATCAATATAAGACACTGTTTAGCCACATGGTATTTCTTACTAACATGAATAAAAATAAATCCTAAATTGCAAATACTCTTTCTTCATAAAGTTTAACTCTTAGTTTTACTTCTCTATTACTGTCTAGTTCTGTTCATTGAAATAAATAAGCAAGATAAAGCCCTGTTTCCACAAGAGATTTCTCTAAATGAACATATTTTCATGATTTAGGTGATGCAAATGGTGATGCCCTGCTTCTGCTGGAGTAAGAAAATACACAAATGGAAGTTCTTTTCCTATCTAGACTGCCAAACACCATCATTACCCATTAGAAAAATCTTACCTGTGCGACTGTTTTGCAGTGAGTAGTATAAAACAGGGATGAGTTTGCTAGTAAATGTTTTATTTTTAAATGTAAGCTATTCAGAGCCACTGAGCTCTGACTACACAAGAGCACTTTACCTGTTGATACTTAAGATACCTGAAAATACTTAAGTATCTTCATTTCAGAAAAGAAATGTACCTGGGGCCAAGAAGAACTTTAAATACAAGTATAAAAGAAAGCCTCTGAATGTAGCAACATACAACATGACTCATACCCATAACCTTAATTGGAAAATCAGAATTAAGATGATGACTGTCTCTAGTGTTCCTAGATTTCACTGCATTTATTTTGTGATTACATCATAAAAGTAATAATAATAAAACAGTAATAATAATAATAAAAATAAAACCAGAACAACCCATCTATCTCCAATACCTCTCTTTCTGAGCAACACAGACAAAGTTGAGGCGTGTCTGGGGCAGGAAGGTTATTTTGTAATGTTGCAGTGGAATTAAGAGAAACTGTTACAAGAAAACAATATCCAAAAGATAATTTGAAGAGAAATGACCCCAGTTTAAAAAGCATACTTGGCACAAATACTCGGCCGGACTTAACAGCTAAAGGAGGTCTGTATGTGTTACCTGCTAACAGGTGAAGAGGTTAATGGAGACACTGGCATGAAAAAAGGGGCTTCAGATCTGACGTCACCTAAGGTTTTATTGTTGACTGTTCTCTAATTCTTGTGGCCAAATGAGACATATGGCCACATCAGGACGTGTAACTGGGACCTCCCAACTTTAAAACCACTGGCCTCTTCCTGCTCAATTGAAGAACAATTCCTGCACATCTAGCCCTGGGAAAGAAAAGTTTTATTTGTTTCTACCACAAAGAGGGAGAGAATACATAAGCACTTTCAACATATTCACCCAAAATAAAGTCAAAGGGGGAGAAGGGGTTGCACTCAAGGATTAAAACCATAAACAGATGTGTTTATGTATCTCAAAGAAGCACCATATGAAGAACAAGACTTTTAAACACTTTTGCATAGAATGGAAAATCAAACAGCAATAGAAAGCAGAACTACTAAGGTATTATTCATTCAAAGGCAAGAACATGCATGAAAATGGCTACTAAATCCATTGTCACAAATGTCTTTGAGATCACTGAAGCGAAGATATTTAGTGAGCTGGCATTGCTCAAAACCCACTAATCTCCATGGTCTGAGATTCAAAGCAGACCAGAGAGCAACCTTTTGTTAATCATAATAAAGAATTTGCTGTATTCAAATGAAGTAACAGCAAAGTGGATGTGTGCCAATGCAGCACCAGTGTTCCAAGAGAAAGGCAAAGCTAGGAAATTATAGACCCTTCATCTCAATGTCTGTAATTTGCAAAATAAAGAGTTCAACCGAGGAGTAAGTTTGCAAAATGCATGTGTAAATGGACTACCATTCTCTGTAATCTAGTTGCAGTTAACTAGCAGGGATAGATGGTGTCAGTTAACTAATCTCCTTTCTGAAAGGACTATGCTACACTTCAGTTATTACACTTAAAATACTCAAAATAATAATTCATGTGACAGGCTGCTCACCTAACGCTCTGTGGCAGAAGAGGTTATTTAAAATCAGTGTCTGTTATTCTGTAAGAAGTTTATGCTACAGCAGGAAAATGGTAATCTAAGTTACAAGGCTCTGAAGTTTGGCTTCTGCAGACAGCTGAATTTGTGGGCAGCATGAGGGACAATGTGACCACAGAAACAGGGACACAGAAAGAAAACCATCCAGACTTTTAGCAAGAGCTTTATGAGGTATCTTCAGGACACTTACCTGTGTCATGTGTAATTATCCCAAGCCTCTTTCACATGGGTGCAATGTCAGTTTGATTACCTACTTCTCTGTCCCAGTAAGCTGCCTATGAAGAAAAGTTGCATTCAAGGGAAAACTGAAAAAATTAGAAATTAAATTCTTGGTTTCATTAAGATCTCTGCTACTATGCACTGCGCTGAGGCTACTCTCTCATTCCTACTACTTGACTCCTCCTCTGTTGTCCTTCCTATGACCATAGCCATCCTCTACTGTTCCTCTTGCTCCTTCTCTGTGTTTTCCAGAGCTGCTTCACACTGCCTTTATCTGCTCTGAGACTGTGTTTATCCAAGTAATGTGTTCTAAGTGACTCAGACACGGCTGTAGATGCTTCATTAAACTGTAGCTCAAATGAAACTCATTATCTTGCCATCTACACCAAACTTGTGCATGTATTAGAACCTTTTGACCAAATATCTCACAAGAAGAGTGCTCCTCCAGCAGCACTGGATTTAGCTTCTTCCTCTGCTCCCCTCTTCACTGCTGCCCCATTCCTCCCACAACAAACCCTGGAGTAGCAGTTCATTCATATTTTAAAAAAAAAAAGCTTATACACAAATACGTTCACTCTATAAACACTGGAAAAGAACTCTTTGTATTCAGCAATGCTTTCAGTACCTGCAAGGTTTTCTTTTCGCTTACACAAATCATAGATGGAAATACACCACCTCTCTACCTCTTCCTCCATCAAAGGAAGCCAGAAAAACAGCTCCAGTGTTTCTAAACAAAACCCAATCATTCAGAAACCAAAAACTAATTAAAAGAACTTAGAAATTCAAGCCAAAGCATTACACTTGCAAAAAAAAAAAAAAAATCACAAGAAAACACTTCAAACACTGCTACTTCAAAGTGCATTTTCAGTTTTGCTGGATCTTCCCTCTCCAAAGGAAACCAAAACCCCCACCACCAACTGGAGAAATAATGCTATTTAGTACGTGAAATTTAAGAGGGTTTTCTATTCCGGGGGTGGGGTGGTTGCTGCAGTTGACGAACTGAACTTGCCACACCAATTAGTTGTGACCTTGACAGCATTTCATGCTAAGTGTGTTCTTACCCCAAACCCACAACGTGTTTAGGGTGAGATGCTGCAGCTGGGTCTGTCACAGGGTGACCTGGAGGCCGGGCTGTCCCACCCTAACCCAGGTCACAGGCTCCCAGTTAATCAATTTCAGCTCAACACTTGGGAAGTGTGATTGAGCCATGTCTGAGCCATTGTATGTATTTACCGATGGCTGTCTACTTCTATCAAGTTTCCGAACTTTTTTTTTATCACAGAGGAAGCCCACAAAGATCTTACTTGGGCTTGTTTTTTAAAGGAAGCTGAAGTCTTACACAACCCCGCGGTTTCAGTACTGAGGGTTTTAACGTGTTTATAACCAAGTATAAACCTGATTTTTGCGTAAACTGTACCTCGCAGGGGAAGTGGAGAGAGGTTGAAGGAACTCGGGTCCGGGGGGCGGGGGGAGGAGGGCCGGAGCTGCGCGAGCCCGCCCGCCCGCCTCCGCCATGGCCTAGGAAATACGCAGATACCAATAATGGCGGGACAGCGCCCGGGGCAGCCGGGCGGGTGTGGCCCCTGCTCTCGGGAGCTCAGGCCCTGATGACGCCGCCGCCTCCTGTCCTGCTCCTCGCAGGCGGGCGCTGGTGCCCTCCCCTCCGCCCGGCCCGGGGAGCCGCCGCCCTCCCTCAGCGCTCCCCTCCGCGTTGCTGCGCAACCAGCGCCCCGGCGGTGGCCGCGGCTGGGCCGGCGGACAGGGCCGCACACGTTTACGGGCCGCGCTCCGCCGGCTGGAGGAGGAATCTGCGGCAAAAGCCGAACAGGATCGCGGCGGGAGCACGGAGCGCGGGCGGCGGGAGCGGCCCGGCCCAGCGGCAGCGCTGCCGGCCGGGGGGGCTGCGTGGCAGGAGCGGCCCCTCAGCGCTCCCGAGGCCTGCTTCGGCTCATTCTCCGTGTGACGGCAAAGGGTAAATTCCTGGAGGGGAATAGCCCGTTTTCCAACGAGTCCGCTCTATCTGTGCGTTTCCAGATTTTTTTGTGCTTTTGTTTGGGGTTTTTAGGGAGGAGAGCTGGGTGGGAGAGGCAGGGAGAGGTCAGCCGGATTTCCCCCCGCAGAACGGGGCAGCTCGTTCCCGACAGGGGATGGAGGAGGAAAGCAGAACGTTCTAGAGTTGTCTTTCCCAGCCTTTTTTATTAGGTAAAAATGAGCCATCAAGTGTGTAAATTTCTCTGAAGACTCCTAAGGAGTGCGGCTGGAGGGAGCACCACCAAATGAACTTCCAGCAGGGAGCTTCCCTGGGGAAAAATGAAAAAGAAGCCCCCAAAACAACAACAAAACCAAACCACAAACAAACAAACAAAACCCCATGAAAAACCACAACACAACAAAACCAACCAAAACCAACAAACACCCCAAAATTAGCTTTAATAAACCCTCTGTACTCACTAGAAAATACGTAACACGGAAATTGATTTCTGCATCTCAAGATAGTGACCAGGCTTTCAGCTGATTAATGAAGAAATCTTTGAAGTGTAGGTGATCACCAAGTTATATCTGGTGTTGCCCTTAAATTCTGGTCACAGTGGTGAAAGAGCCTCTAGGGTTAATGTCAGTGTGGTATGCAAGCCAAAAAAAATGCACAGTGTCCTGTTCAAAGCAGAGTATTCATCTCCAACATTAAGAATTTATGAAAATAAAACTATGCTCTCATAGGTAGCAGGATGATAAAAATGGACCCATTGCTTAATTTATTAGAGTAAATATTTTTATTGCTGGTGTTGACTGACAGCTATGTAGCCTTTTTTTCTTGGTTCCACAAGATTTACAGTGGAGTTTCCATGTAAAAAGTCTGTAAGTAGTTTTATGTGGTCCTGTAATATTTATGTTTTCCTGAGTGCCTGATCTAATTCATTCATTTTGAAAGGAACAGCTCATTATTTTCTTTGTAATTGCTACCTCTTCAAACTCAGCCTGGACTCCAAGAATCAAGCTGAGTTCTTTGACACTGCGTTGATAAAGAGGATGTTGACATGCCAACCTTGCAGTTTTAAAAATACATGCTTTATCTAACTTTCATGGGAAGTTCCACCTAAATTAAGACAATCAATGAATACACTTACTTAAAATAGTATTTCAATTCATTCTGAGTTCCATTATGCAGCACATGCAGGACAACCAGGTGATCAGACCCAGTCAGAATGGGTTTATGAAGGGCAGGTCCTGTTTAGCAAACCCGATTGCCGCCTACGACAGGGTAGTTGGATGAAGGTAAGGCTATGAATGTTGTCTATCTCAACTTTAGTGAGGCATTTGACACTGTTTCCCACAGCATTCTCTTAGAGAAATTGACTGCTCTTGGCTTGGATGGGCATACGCTTTCCTGGGTGAAAAACTGGTTAGATGGTCGAGTCCAAAGAGTTGTGGTCAGTGGAGTTAAATCCAGTTGGCAACTAGTCACGAGGGGTGTCCCCCAGGGCTCAGTACTGGGGCCACTCCTGTTTAACATCTTCATCAATTATTTGGATGAAGGGATGGAGTACACCCTTACTAAGTGTGCAGATGACACCAAGCTGGGTGGAAGTGTCCATCTGCTTGAGGGTAGGCAAGCTCTACAGAGGAATCTAGATAGGCTGGATCGCTGGGCCAAGGCCAATTCCATGAGTGTCAGTAAGGCCAAATGTTGGGTCCTGCTTCGACCACAACAACCCCCAGCAGTGCAACAGGCTTGGGGAAGAGTGGTGGAGAGCTGCCAGGCAGAGAGGGATCTGAGGGTGTTGATGGACAGCCAGCTGAACATGAGCCAGCAGTGTGCCTAGGTGGCTAAGAAAGCCAACGGCATCCTAGCCTGTACCAGGAATAAAGGTGTCAGCAGGAGCAGAGAGGGGATCATTCCCCTGTACTCGGCTTTGGTGAGGCCACACTTTGAATACCGTGTCCAGTTTTGAGCCCCTCTCTACAAGAAGGACATTGGGGTGCTGGAGAGGGTACAGAGGTGGGCTACCAAGCTAGTAAAGGATTTGGAGCATGTCCCATATGAGAAATGGCTGAGAGATCTGGGACTGGAGAAAAGAAGGCTGAGGGGAGACCTTATTGCTCTCTACAACTACCTTAAAGGAGGTTGTAGCCAGGTGGGGGTTGGTCTGTTCTCCCTAGTGACAAGTGATAGAACAAGAGGAAATGGCCTGAAGTTGCACCAGGGGAGGTTCAGGCTGGATATTAGGAAGAACTTCTTTACTGAAAGGGTTGTCAAGCATTGGAACAGCCTGCCCAGGGAGGTAGTAGAGTCACCATCCCTGGAGATGTTTAAGAGACTGGTAGATGTTGTGCTTAGGGACATGGTATAGTGGTGTTCATAGGGTTAGGACTAAGGTTGGACTCGATGATCTTGAAGGTTTCTTCCAGCCGAAACTATTCTATTCTATGATTCTAATTATCATCTTTCCTTTTCTATAAACTTCCTTTAATTCCAGTGTCATTTTGGGGGTTGTTTTTCACGGATATTGCTGTTACCACACACAAGCAAGCACAAACAACTTTGAAACTCCCCCAAATAGTGTTTTGTGTAAAAAAAAAAACCCCAACCCCTATGTCCCTATCTCTATATAGTTATTTTTATTATGTGCTCAAATATTTTCATTACAAAGGCCTGTGTTTTCTGTGTTTCTGCCCCTCAGTGTAGACTGGTTGGTTTGGGATTTTTTTGTCCTGTGCTGCTTTTGTTAAGAAAAAATGTTTTCTTTCTATTTTTTTCTCCTTCCTGGTCACTCTGGGCTGATTAATTAGGNGAAGAGTGGTGGAGAGCTGCCAGGCAGAGAGGGATCTGAGGGTGTTGATGGACAGCCAGCTGAACATGAGCCAGCAGTGTGCCTAGGTGGCTAAGAAAGCCAACGGCATCCTAGCCTGTACCAGGAATAAAGGTGTCAGCAGGAGCAGAGAGGGGATCATTCCCCTGTACTCGGCTTTGGTGAGGCCACACTTTGAATACCGTGTCCAGTTTTGAGCCCCTCTCTACAAGAAGGACATTGGGGTGCTGGAGAGGGTACAGAGGTGGGCTACCAAGCTAGTAAAGGATTTGGAGCATGTCCCATATGAGAAATGGCTGAGAGATCTGGGACTGGAGAAAAGAAGGCTGAGGGGAGACCTTATTGCTCTCTACAACTACCTTAAAGGAGGTTGTAGCCAGGTGGGGGTTGGTCTGTTCTCCCTAGTGACAAGTGATAGAACAAGAGGAAATGGCCTGAAGTTGCACCAGGGGAGGTTCAGGCTGGATATTAGGAAGAACTTCTTTACTGAAAGGGTTGTCAAGCATTGGAACAGCCTGCCCAGGGAGGTAGTAGAGTCACCATCCCTGGAGATGTTTAAGAGACTGGTAGATGTTGTGCTTAGGGACATGGTATAGTGGTGTTCATAGGGTTAGGACTAAGGTTGGACTCGATGATCTTGAAGGTTTCTTCCAGCCGAAACTATTCTATTCTATGATTCTAATTATCATCTTTCCTTTTCTATAAACTTCCTTTAATTCCAGTGTCATTTTGGGGGTTGTTTTTCACGGATATTGCTGTTACCACACACAAGCAAGCACAAACAACTTTGAAACTCCCCCAAATAGTGTTTTGTGTAAAAAAAAAAACCCCAACCCCTATGTCCCTATCTCTATATAGTTATTTTTATTATGTGCTCAAATATTTTCATTACAAAGGCCTGTGTTTTCTGTGTTTCTGCCCCTCAGTGTAGACTGGTTGGTTTGGGATTTTTTTGTCCTGTGCTGCTTTTGTTAAGAAAAAATGTTTTCTTTCTATTTTTTTCTCCTTCCTGGTCACTCTGGGCTGATTAATTAGGAGGATGTTAGTCTTACTTTTTTCAAATTTATCCCTTTGTCTTTCTCAGACTAGTTAATTTTAAAAAAGGGGAATTCTAATCTTTGTACTAGTACTAGCATGAAACTCCGGTGAGCTGGCCTTTGTTTCTGGGAAACAATCTTTTAAGAGAGACATAAACATGTAAGTCACATGAAATTACTTATGGACAACAGCAAAAGCGTTGGGGAGGGATTTTTTAAAAGTTGAGCAGTTCTGGTTCACGTTTGTTCTCTGGCAGTTCAAGGACGGACTATCCACAACTGCTTTCTGTACCAGTAAGATTATTTAGAACTAGTGAATGATTTGGAGCAGTAAGTGGAAAGAGTAATGCGTAATGGCTGATGAATTTTGCTGCTTCATTCCAATGCATGGCTGGCACTGGAAGCTCCTTCAAGCAGAAGGCATAGGCCTTGTCTGCAGGGTGGCGTTTCACTGCACAACAGCCAGACGCAGAAGTGACCTTGTGCTCCCCGCTCAGTTGATGAGTGGGGCAGAGGCATGTCACAGAAGTGACGATTTCACTTACCGAGAAGGGGGTCAGAAGGTTGCCACCTCTCCTTTTGAGCAGCATCTGGTAGACAATTTTCTGCCTAATATTGTCAATCATTCCCTTGTTCTTGAAGGTGCCTGACTGTCCTCCCAGCTGGAGTGAGAACGTCAATGATCACCATAAAGCAAAACAAATGCAAAGTTTACAAAGGGGGTGTGGAGAAGGCAGGTCCCCAAATAAAGAAGTTGGCAGGGGCTCAACATGCCTGGGATTATGAGAGAAGTGGAACATACACATGGTTAGTGCACACGCTGGTCTGAATACTAAAGCTCACACTAATACATTTTTTGCACACTAAAAAGTGAAAAGTGAGTGACTACTCAAGTAGGTTATGTTAAAAAAAGGTGATTAAATGCGCAGAAAATTGAGAGGGTTTTTGCTTCTTATTGCTGCTAGACTTTTTTTAAAGGCAAGGAACTGAATCATAGCATCAGTCTGGGAGGAGGGAGGAGCAGAGGGGATCTTACCTCTAGTGATAAAAAGCTGTCATTCGTGGACATGGGGGAAAATATTGAGAGACTAAAGAAAATAAATCAAGAAATGTGTTCTCTCCTTGCAGGCCCATCAGGAAAAAAAGAGGAAAGGAAAAAAAAAGGCAGAGCCAGCCGAGGCAAGATTCTGGGTGGTCCAGCAAAAGGCACACTGCAGTGTATCAACCTGGTCCTGTGAGGCAAACTCAGTGACACCCGAGCTAGTGCTTGCCAGCCATGGCTAGTGCCTGCATTGCTGACCCACTGTCCCTGATGGAAGCAGTTCTGGGACCAGCAAGCGAGGTGCTTACAGAGTAGTGCTTCCCTGAGCATTGCAGAAGAATCTCAGCTTTTTGAAGCAAAAAGAACTCTCCCCAACGTGGTGTCAGGCAAGCTTTGCCCGCAGTCACTATCACAGTATAAAGTAGAAATAGCTGAATTGAACAAAATGTCAAACACATCAGTAAATAATAATATTAACAATGAGAAGAATACTTAACTGAGAGATAAGCTGTATAAAATGTTTTGGAAAAGTATGTCATAAGAAAACCCTAATGTCACCAGACATTAGTATAGACTAGTTAAGGCAGTACCAGGGAAAGCTAGATTTTTTTCTGTGACTAGTGCACAGAACTGCCCAGTGGATTTACTGGAAGAAGTTAGACAATAATTATTCAAGATGAACTGCAAAGCTGTCACTGTAATTTTTCTTCACAGATTGCTCTAGAAGAACTTCTGGAGGGAGATATATATGCTTATATTTACTTATCATTCGAATTGTCTCTCAAGTCTTGAGAGAGAGAGACATTTCTTTTTTGGATTGCTAAGGTTAGAGGCAAAGAAACCTCTGAGACACTTCTGTGTTGGAAAGCTGTATACACAAAGGGAGTACGAATGTGCATATTAACTTTTAATGAGCTTGGAAATCATTGACATGTAAACAGTTGTTATTACAGCCAGAGCTTGTACTTTTGTGCTGTAGTAGAATCAGGAGATATCTCTGTTTAGCTAAGTGATACCATATAACCCCGTATATCACAAGAATTTACTTGATGTCAGGACGTGGCTATGGGCCAGATTTGTTCAGCAGTTCACCCCAAGAGTGCTAATACTGAGTCTCGGGGAAAAAATATTGATGGGTGGTAGAGGATTATGGCTTGTGTTTGACTCTTAACTATTTGTGAATGTAAAGATACTGATCTAGGACTCCCTGATTGTCCTTAGAAAACTTTCTCCATAATTTAACTCCCCTGGGAAACACTAAAAGGGCAGTGTGGGTTCAGCTTCAGCTCCACTCATACTGCAAGTCAGACAGACTGGAAGAAATGGAGCAAACAGTCATTTCTATCTTTTGTTTGTATCAAATATTGTGAGAGAAGTTATTCTTACTACAGCTCCAATCTGGCTTGCCCGAGAAGTGCTGGAAATCTCTAACCAATCTGTTGTAGAGTTGTCAACACTGGCTCCTCATTGCATCTGATAACTCAGCAGGAGTAAAAAGCATTAGCGGCTCAGATTACTAATCTGAAGTCAATGTTCTTCTCTAAACCCCTTCCTGGGATTGCCCTGTCCATCAGCCCAGGGAGCTCTGGGCTGCCATTCCTTATCCCTCCTGACCCCACAACTATTTTGCCTCCTCTCCCTCCACCAGAATTTAGTTACACTCCTCCCCAACATTTCCAGGGCTCACCTGCTGTCCTGCTCTGCTTTGAGAGCTGAGGGGCCATGACCTGTCAGAGTCCTGGGGGAGAAGAGGCAGCATCCTGGAGGATGGAGCAACCTCCGGCAGGCAGACCAGCCTGAGATGTTTTATGTGTCTCTAAGAACCTATCTGTGCCTCTCTTCTCTGCTTCCTGCCACCTCCCAAACCAGAGAGCCCGGCTAGTAATTTTTGAAACAATTGTTGAATTGACAACTAAAAGCCTGATTGTTGGTTAACAATCTCTGCTTTTACCTTCACCCACCAAAACCTCAGGGCAAAGAGGCACCAAACCAGCTGTATTTTACAGTAGGTCCTGGAACTAACCTGACAAAAGGGCTGAATATAGAGTTCAAATCAAGGCTGAAGTGGGAGCTGTCATGGAAGTTAAGAGACTATGCAAACCCAACTGCCCTTTCTCATCACTGTTTTCTACAAGAGACCCTTTGGTTTGTGTTATTTGCAGTGTTCCTGCTAGCATGTATAATCCAATTCAGATAACACACTCGGTGCATATAATTTCTAATTGTTGTGCTAGTTTTGCCACAATTAAAACATACAGACCTTTGAAAAACTCAAGGATGTATCCCAGTACATGGCAGATAGGAACGGGATCTTCAGTAACATGATTATGATTCAGATGACTGTGAACACAGGCCACTACAGAGGATCACAATCAGATTTAGGTGGTATTCAAATGATACGAAATATTTCAAATAATTTTCATACTAGGAGGTATCAGAATGATTCAATTTCTATGCCTTTGAGGTACAAGTGTGAAGGAACTGAGAATACCATTTAAATTCATGGTGGAATTCAGGTTTAAAGCAAAACTTATGCATAACTTTTTGTCAAATATAAACCTCAATTCTGAACATTCAACATAGGAATAAAACTAAAAAGTATTTATCCATTTTTTTTTCCTTCCTTTTTTTTTTGTCCTTTCCTCTTTTTTTTCCTGATGAGCCTGCAAGGAGAGAACACATTTCTTGATTTATGCAGCATTGGCTCAAGAAAACATGACTGTTCCACTCAGCCAGGTATCTAGAAGCTAAATACTCATGCAGGGGCAGAAAAAAAGCCGGGACATCTCATGGTGGCATATCCCAGGGACTTTGAGCATGGCTCTTCTGCTGTGAGATGGGCTGTGCTGACACTGCAGCACAATGTCAGAGCCACAGTAACACATCTGGAAATATCACTTCAGTTGTCTGGGGAAGACCTGACAGCACCAGAACATGCCAGTGATTCTGTTGCAGATCTTGTCCAGAGTTGCAGAGTCTCTGGAGACCTTGGAGGAATGGAAGAAAACAACTGGTTTGTGGGGCTAGGTTGGGAAAATTGAAGCAAATTCCATAGTTCAATATGAAAAGTAACTTCATGATTTCTTTAAGAATGGGTACTGTGTTATCTGTGATTTCTTGCCCAGAAAGCACAGCATGTTATATTCCCAAATGAATAAATATCATTACTGACGACAGGAGCAAATGAGCCTGATGTTAGAGGTGAACATTATGTGTACATTTGGCCTGCTGGCATGTCTCTGAAACAGAATGTGGGGAGAAGGGTACGAATACTGAGAAGGAATTGCTGTAATTCACTTGTAAATGGAAAAGAATATATATATACCTCAAAAGTGACATGTCGATGGAGACTTAAAGCTTACTTATAGAGGGAGAGGTTAGGAAAAGCACGTGACAACCTGAAGTGTAATAGGAAGCTTTTAATAAATGGTATAGATGCCTATAATAAATTTAAATTGTGACTACAATAACTTGAAACTCTGTTTGGAAAGTATTTTAATTTTTAAAACTTTTCAGAAAGGTACTTTAAACCTTAAAGTGCAGAAGTACTACAATCTAAACTGGAAATATTTCCCTAACCATCCTTGATAGTTCTCAACTGGCTGCTAGATAGCTCTGCTTCTATTTTTCGTCTTGAAAAACCTCTGCTGCTTCTCAGCTCTTTTTCCAAAAGTTCCATTTTTTCCATTTATGTTTTTGGGGGGAGGTAAAATAATTGTATGTCGCCCAGGCCCAGACATCTGGCAGGCTGTCCGCACGCCCAGGCGGGCGGGCACCCCGGCCCTGCTGCCGTGTGAACGGATCGAAGGCCGGCGGGGCCGGGCCGGCACCGCGCAGCCCCCGGCGGGCCGGACCGAAGCGGGCGGGCGGGCAGCGGGAGCCGGCG
>VYZX01026656.1:316692-369086 GCA_013401335.1 Brachypteracias leptosomus
GGCGGTGCTGGATGAGCCCCCCCTCCCACCCAGTGGCTCCAGGCGGGAACGGGGCCCGCAGGGTGCGTGGTTCGGTTCCGCGGTACAGGGCCGGGTGCTGCGGGGCTCCTGCGAGGGCGGTGGCCGCGGCGAGGAGACCTGGATGGGCGACTTGTGGAAAGTTTGTGAGTGCAGCAGCAGCGTGTGTGCAGAGGCCCGATTCAAATCCCAGCAGCGTGTGCTCAGCTAGTCCTCCCAATTTGGTGCGTTTTGGAACAACCTGCTGAACACACTTGCTGGCAGAGATCCCGCAGACTTAAGCTTAATTATTCCATCACGAAGGTTTTTTTGTAATTTTTTTCCTCTTGGAATAACCCAGATAGCAGGATTAAGTCTGCGTGTAGGTCTGTGGAGGATTCATGGAATAGGTGTGCACTGATTATGGAAAGTAATTCTGTGTGACATTTTAAAGGGTATCCATTTGGATTGATTTTTTTCAAGTCTAGATAATGATTCTTCCTTAACAAGAGATCAGAGTTGGCCTAATGGTAGGGCCATATTACCACTGGGGTCTTTCCTGTGTCCAGAGAAGAAAAAAACCCCAAAACGCAGGCAACAAAACCAAGCAACAAAAAAATCCCTAAAGGAAAGCAGCAGCAGAAATACAAGTTATCCCCTTATTGCTTCAGAGTAAGTTTGTTGTAGCAGTGACAGGAAAAATCTGACCTGATTGGATCATTGGACCCTGTCTGTGTAGCTCTTCAGTGAGCCTGTCGAAGGCCACGAGATGTGATTAATTATGGTCTGGCAGGCTGGGACAACTTTCTTGTTGCAAAACCTTTTGATGGTTTGCTGGCAGCCTGAAGATGAAGGGCACCATAGCGGGCTTTTGGTCCCATTAGTATCCCCATCACACCAAAATTCCAAGTGCTAGAGGAGGCTTAGTGAAACTTCACGTGTGTACCTAATAGGAAAAAAGTGTGAAATTCTGAAATGGAGCGCAATAATCTGAAATATCAACTAGACTACATAGGTTTAATCCACATATAATGCAGGTCATCAGAGCATACTCTTTTCTTTGTCAGCCCTCAACGTGCTCTCAAGTAGTAGGTCTGTTAGTACAAGTAAAGGTTGCTGATATTTCTGCTTTGCATTTGAGACTATATGTGCATTTAAGAACATTGTGCTTGCATGTATTTACTTCCCTGGACAGATCATCATCATCCACAGATGAGTGGAGTAATGCATATTAGGCTACTTTTAGTGTACGTCATAAACTCTCAAGTCATCTTCAGTAGCCAGGTGCAGGCAGGTATTTACCCTCTTTGGAAGAATATTTCTAACCATCATGACCTGCTTGGTTTTTGCTTTCACTATTTATGCTTCTGAGTACTGTAAACTAAGAAAACTGTTATAATTCAACATTTCAAAGAAACTGTCTTTAGGTTCTCTATATTTCTTTAGGTATTGTTAGTGTACATAAAGCTTAATCTAAGGGTTCTTCCAAGTAATTTTAAAGCAACAGATTAAATGTGAGAGAAGTGGGCATAAAATGAATGCAGAGGCCCAGCTACAGAACTGCGGGATGCTGATAGGACTGGCATGATCTGGCTGGGGTTTGTCAAACAGGATTCCTGCCAAATGGAGAACTGGCATGGGGTCAGCAGCATGGGACTTCCGGACCTGGCCTTCTGTGTTGGGGTCCAGGAGCAAAGGGAATTGAAGGGCTGCCCACTGCTGAGAGAGCGCATAAATTATTGCAGTGTCCAATACCCTTCAGAACAAGAGACATCCCTGAAGAGCTTCAGAATTTAATCAGACTTGAAAGCAAAGTTGTCCAGGTGGGGGTTTTGCAGTGTACCCTATTCAGATAATGTAATGAAACCCCAACATGCAATGTTTTGGTGTGTGCTGTAGATGCAGATGATGCACACGTACACTCAACGTCTGTGCCCTTGGGTGGAATGGCATTTTAAAGATAGAGATTTATGAGGTCGTCACAAAGTCAGTTCTGTGGAGCGCCTGTGATATGTCAATGAATGCATCACAGGGCCTGCAGTAGAATTCGTATTTTTTAAAAGTGCCTGAGAATTTGGTCCACTTGTCGAGATGAAAAAAGTACCTGCACCATCAGGTCTTACAGCTGTGTTGTCTCTACCAGAAAGAAGTCCACTATGTGACTGCACAGTCCATTTTTGGCCCTCACACTTAAACAGGGGGGTAGAGAGAGAGGAAGAAGTACTTTTTAAATAGAAATCTTATTTCTGCAATTTCTAAAGTCTTGGAAGGATAGAACAGACTGTTGGTTGTGAGAAAGGTACAAAATTTTCTTCTTTATATTGTTGTAGCCACATAGATGTCAAAGTGGAGGACACTGGAGAACACCTTTGTTGCTCTCTTTCCGCCTGCCATTCTAACACAATACTGGATGAAGCGTGAGCCTCTTACTATTACCATAGTGGGCAATGACAGGATAGCCAGAAAGGCTTTGAAGCCTTGTGGAGAAGTGCTGGAATTTCTTAGTTTTTCAGAACTGGTTCATTCATCTGTACGGATAAACAAGTAGCACCAAGGTGCTGATTATATAGACTCATTTTGCACGTGAAACTTTTCCTGTGCAACCCATACTTGCTGTTTTGGCTGCATCTAGATTTCCAGCCATTTGAAGCTAGATAAAAGAGAATAAATAGCGTAATTACCAGTACTTTGTCTTGAAGTATAGGTTAATTCACAGTCCTTTTTATTTCATCTTTTGTGTGGGACTTGGTTCCAATACCACAGGCAGCCAGTTAGTACCGCACTGGGGTTAATTCACTCTGTGGAAACTGCTGGTTTTGGTGATAGGGAGAGAACGTTTTAAAGTAGGGTCCATGTGGGTGCTTGGTCAACATCTTATCTCATTGAACTACAGTAGATGGCTGTAATATTGTATTAGAGGGGTTTTTTTATTATTTTGGAACTGCCCAGGGGAGGTGGTGGAGTCACAATCCCTGGAGGTGTTAAAAAAATGAGTAGATGTGGCGCTTTGAGACATGGTCTAGGGGTCAGGGAGGTGTGGACAAAGGTTGGACTTGATGATCCTAGAGGTCCTTTCTAACTTAAATGATTCCATGATTCTGTGAACAGTCTGCGATGCTGTTTATCTGGTACTTGTAAGAAAGCTCCACTGCAAGTATCAGAGCTATGGTAATTTGCCTGTAAATCACTGGAGTACTACGGTTCAGGATTTGGGCTGGTAATGAACACAGACTTGTGATAACTTGCCAAGGTGATGCAATGTTTTCTCTACTGTTACAAATAGTAAAGGGGTTGGTGCTTTCTTCGGTTTAGCCCAGTTGAATTGCCACTTCAGCCTGTTTTCAGTCCCCAGGCTCAGAACATGAACATGGGACATATATAAGCCAGCTGACTTTGGGGGCTGCTCGTGTTCCTAAAACATTAGGTTGCTGTAGTCTCTGCCCTTTACCTTACCCATCCATTCCAGGTATTGGCTTGTGTGTTAGCACTTATTGATAGCTCAGAAGGATGAATTGCCCACAGATGAATTTGTTCCTGCAAATATGCAGCTCCCAAAATCATGGAAAATGAGCAGTGAAGAGTCTGCCCAGGAAAGGCCCGGAGAGCTGTGTTGTGATGCGGGAGGAGTATGAAAGCCCAAGCTGTGTAAGCAAGAGCCCAACTCCATGTACACTGGGCTCAGTTTTGCCCATTGTGTGAAGTAGAATTTGCAACAAGTACAAAATACGGAGCACCTGCGAGTCTGGGCCAGAGGCTTCAGAGCAGAGTTGGCAGATACTGGTAGGAGTCTAGGTTAATCCAGGGAAAAGTATGCTTTTGGACATAGTTTTTGTGGTTTGCTTTGGGTTGATTTCTGCTCCCCCCACCTTTTTTTTTTTTTAAGATGAGACGTCTGGGTGATATAAGGGATGTAGAAAAATCTTCATAGTTTGTCTGGAAGAAATCAGTTGCCTGTTAAGTGCGTTGTTTGGCTGGGTTGCATTTGCTCTCTGCTCCTTTGCTCCTTTTCTTTGCATTCTTTCTAAAAGCCAGGTGTGAATTCACTGCTGTCCTTTAAATCAGGTTTTGAACTTCAGCTTTACTATTATGAATGGACTATAGGCTCAACTTGGGTAAAACATTTTTTTTTATTATTATTATTTTTGCTTGATTAGCAATTGCTATTTAATTTAGCTTTCATATGCGTGTGCAAATGTATTTCAACAGGCAATCTGCAAAATGCAAGCTTAAAATACCAGATTCACTTAGTGGTGGAGAGATCTCTAAGACACATTAGGAACTTGCATGCTAATCTAAGAGTAAACTGAAATGTTCCCCCTAAGACTAATAATGATAGAGATATTTTTATAAATACTACTGATTATTAGAACACCAGAACTTATGATCCGGTCTTGGAGTAGGATCCTGTTAAGCTAGGCTGTGTATAAACTCAGAACAAGCATGGTCCTGCTCTACCCTCTTCTGTGAAATTGAAGAGTAGTGAGAGAAGAGAAAGAATGGATACTGGTGGACTGTGGGGAACAGCTACACAGTGAGACAAGACAGACAGACAAACACAGCAGCTTAGTGATATTTTTGCAAGTAGATAAACTTAATTTTTAAATTTCAAACTTCATTCAGTTTCTCATAGTCCTTGAGTGAAAATCTGGCTAATGAAGTTGGTGTGGAAACTGCAAGATTAGATGTGGGATTTTTTTTCTTCCTTATTAGAAATTGAAAAAGTTTATATGTATGGATTGCTGGAGGCAGAGCTGGCGGTGTTGAGGTTGTAAAATGGTATTTTTTCTCCAGTCTCCCATAATAAAGAATGAATGGGAGTAATTTGCTGGGGATTTTTGGTGTAATTTTGTTGTTGTTTGTTGGACACATACCAAGCATAACCACTTCACCCTTAAAAGGCATTATATTAGAAAACTGTAATTACGTGAGAATAAAGAGGTGCAGTGGAGCCACTAACAGTTTTCATCCTTCCTTGCGAGGCTGTTTTCAGTCTAGAATGAGTTCAGTTGATAGTACTCAGTTGGCTGCCTTTGGGTATGCAATATGTACCTGTGGGTATAGATGTACTGCTTAGTCTTTATCACAGAATCATGGGATGGTTGAGGTGGGAAGGGACCTTTGGAGGTTATCTGGTCCACTCTCTCTGCTCAAGCAAAGCCACCTAGAGCTAGTTGCCCAGGACCATGTTCAGATAGCTTTCTAGTATCTCCAAGGAGAGAGACTCCACAGCCTCCCTGGGCAACCTGTACCAGTGCTCAGTCGTTCTGGCAGTGAAAAAGTGTTTCCTCATGTTCAGAGGGAACCTCTGTGTTTCAGTTTGTGCCCATTGCCCCCAGTCCTGTCACTGGGCAACAATGAAAAGAGCCTGGCTCTGTCCTCTTTGCTCTCTCCATTTAGGTACTCATAGACATTTGTAAGATCCCCCTGAGCCTTTTCTTCCCCAGACTGAACAGTCTCAGGTCTCTCAACCTTCCCTCACGAGGACATAGATGCTACAGTGCTTGCATCATCTTTGTGGCACTTCGTTGGACTCTGTCAGTATTTCCATGTTTCTCCTGTACTGGGGATCCCAGAACTGGGCCCAGCACTCCAGGCGTGGCCTCACCAGTGCTGAGCAGAGGGGCAGGATCACTTCCCTCCACCTGCTGGAAATACTATGTCTGATGCAGTCCAGGCTGCCACTTGCCTGCTTTGCAAAGGCAAATTTCTGTCTCATGTTCAACTCTGTATCCACCAAGACACCAGGGCCTTTTCTGCAAAGCTGCTTTCCATCTTGGTGGCCCCCAGCCATGTACTGGTGCCTGGGGTTGTTCCTCCTCAGTAGCTAGACTTCGCATTTTGCCTTTGTGAACTTTTTGAGGTTCCTGCTGGCTTATTTCTCTAGCCTATCGAAGTATCTCTGGGTGACAGTGTGACTGTCTGGTACATCAGCCACTCCTTCCAGTTTTGTGTCATCTGCAGAGTTCCTGAGGATGTGCTCTGCCTCATCACCCTGATCAGTAATGGAGATCTTGAACAGGACTGGATCCAGTGTTGACCCCTGGGGTACACCAATGATTACTGGCCTC
Organism: Brachypteracias leptosomus; assembly: GCA_013401335.1. Lineage (NCBI taxonomy): Eukaryota > Metazoa > Chordata > Aves > Coraciiformes > Brachypteraciidae > Brachypteracias > Brachypteracias leptosomus. Next base: position 322,758 of record VYZX01026656.1, read on the forward strand.
CAGCTAGATTTTGTGTCTCTGACCAACATCCTCTGGATCTGTCCATTCAGCCAGTTTCCAACTCATGTTACTGCCTGCTCATTGAGCACATACTTCAACAGCTTGTCTGTGAGAGTGTTATGGGAGGTGGCATCAAAAGCCTTCCTGAAGTCTAGGTAGAGAATATCCACTGCTCTCCTCTTATCTGCCAGGCCAGTCATTTCATCCTAGAAGGTCATCAGGCTGGCCAAGCATGACTTCACCTTGGTGGAGCTATGCTGACTACTCACAATGATTTTCTTGTCCTTCATGTGTCTGGAAATGATTTCCAGGATTAGCTAGTCCATCATGTTCCTGAGAATCAAGGTGAGGCTGACCAGCCCGAGTTCCCTGGGTCCTCTATCTTGAAGACAGAAGTGACATTTTTTGCATCTGAAAACTAAATATTAAGAATGTGCTTTTCATGGTCTGATAATTAACATTTGTGATATGTCCTATTACAAGTGCGGATGCATGAACCATCTTTGCCATTCCTGTCTCCATATTCTTCCAACCTTGCTTCTGACCCAAGGTTATGGAGAAGCCTAACAGTCCTGTGGATCAGCTTTGAGTGCTCAACTCCTACTGTTTTCTCAGCTGCAAGGTTAGAAACTCCAGTGGTATGAGAGCACCAGAGAGATCTCAGCAGACTAGGATAAATCTGTACCTCACACTGTGCCACTTGGGCCATCTCAAAGGTGTGAGCTTTGCTGCTTGGGCAGTAGGGAGCGTGCTGGTTCTGGCTGGTGTCTGCTCTGTAAGTTCTGCTGTGGATTGAGCAACGATGCCTTATTTTTTCCCCCTCAGAATTAGTGCCAATTGGCTTTGTCATACTTTCAAGTGATTTATTCAATTGCTTATTTCTAAAAATAGTGAGTAGCTTGACCATTCCTGCTGCTTGAGACCAGCCCAAAGACTACAGAAGGACAACAGGCCAAGAGAGAAACTCTCACTAGAGTTTTCGGTTATTTGTGAAAATTGATCAGGAAATATAAAGTTAATAAAAAGAATGTTCATGAGCTCTTATGGTGATTGGCTGCAATTTCAGGAACTTGTGTTGATGATTTCCACAGCAGCCTGTTGCTGAACAGAGCGCGTAGGAATCTGATCTTATCGCTGTTGCTGAGCAATCTGTGATGGGATCACTTTCACCACTCTGGCACCTTGCCAAACTTTCCAATCCCAAACCATGATTGCGGTGACATTTGTCTCATTGTATTAAAAAGTACATGTGTGGGTGGTATTTGTTGTTTGACAACAAAACTAATGAAGACAGGAAACGGAACAACTTCTGTTGCTTGAACTTTGGATAAAAATACAGATCTTTTTATGGGTGTTTTTGCAAATCAAAGAATCAAATTTCCATAAAATTCAGCCGAAGTTGATGGAAAAGCCCTGCTAGTTTATGCAGATTGGGGATTTCAGCCCATTTATGTGACTACAAGGGTGAATCCTAAATTAGTCTCCTAAAACCTTTCCCCAGCAGTCCTAATAATTTTAAGTATTGCTTCAGACTATAGAAGACCATTATGATCACTGGACACAGTGTCAAAGGGAAGGTAAAATGCCTCAGTGATTAGATACTGAAGTGTGAAATTACATAGCTTATCGTTTTGCCATCTTTAATGTATTTTTTTAACATAGTAGATAAAAGGTTATTTGAACCTTAGATAGGCAGTGCAATTATGACAAGCAGTCATAAGACTGGATGGCACCTTAATTTTTTTTTCCCGTTTCAGCAGATAAAGTGGCTGATGCCTGCATTGTACTGACATAGAGAACAGATTGTACAGTCACCTTCTATAAACTGGATTTTGTAAAGTTGGCGAGCTAAACATTTGAGTGAACCAAATCTTTTATGTATACAGGCTTATCCCTTTGAAATGGTGGAAAGAACTGTCTTTTGATCAAAAATTATTTTTGACTTCATATTTCTCAACAAGTCTCTTTTTTAATGTAATTGTGACTAAGTACTGCCAAAGGAAAAAAATCTGATTATTCTACTATAAAATAGTTCTAAAGAGAACACTGTGATACAGTTTTTGCTGCTCTTAGGTCTAGGTTAGTGGTGGTTCCTCTGTAGCTCATGGTTCATAAGGCCATGGAAAGTGGTTCTCTTCTGGCTTACAGGGCTATATATAAAAAGCAGAAAAATGGCTAAGGGTGAACTGGTGGTTGCTAAGGATTTATAGTGATATTTTGCTTCAACATGCGTGGCCACCATATCTACATTATTGTAGATAATTGTCTGCCCTTGCTCAGGGCAGGTGAGAAGTGGTTGGTCTTGCAGGTGGTTCTCTTTCTGTGCTGGTAGGGCCCTCTCCTGGAGCAGCAGCCTTTGCAGCGCAGCATGTGTTGTGCCAGGGCACTGGTTAAAACCAGACAGTGTTTGTGGAGTCATGGTGAGATGATCTAATGTTTCATTTGTTTCAAAAAGGGTTGAATGTTCCCCTCTCTGTCCTTCCATCCTTCATCCAGCTTCCAGCCATGTAGTAGCTACCTTGGGCTTGCACCAGAATTAGTTTTGTATTTTTGTGGGCTACTGAAACAGTGGGAAACACGTGCAGCAGAGAGTCTGTAGACTCTGTAGCTTCAGTAAGTTAAGGTGACTCAGAGGAGGGCTTGTCAAGCATCTTGATAGTGCAGAGGAAAAGATGGGTTATCACAGCTAGGCCATGCATAGGGAGGAAAAGGAAGGTGAGAAAAGGAGCAAGCCTTCCTCCTTTAGGGGAGAGCAGCCATTTGTCTGGTTGGGCTGTGCTCGACTTTGGGCTTGATTGTTCTGGTTCTTTACGAAGGTTCTTCTCCCATGAAACATCGTTGCATCCCTCTAGTGGTTTGATAGAGAGCTGGTTCCTGGCCTGACTGAGGAAGAGAAGGTCACATTTGGCCTCTCCAGGTTTCTACTAGTGTTATTCCATTGCTTCCAGAGATAATGAGATGAAATTATGATACTACTTCTCTGCATAATCAGACCCAGAAATAAATAAACTTTTTTTTGCCATCTCTCCCACTCTGAACAGGAAAACTGCTAAATGTTTTTGTCTGGAACTGAACATAGATTTGGGGGAATCTCTTGACTGGGGACAATGCTCCTTGCTTGTTCATCTCCTGTGAAGGATCATGATTTCTATTTCTAGGCTCGCGATTGGTTAGAGGGGATAAGGATGCGTGCTTAACCGTGTATTAGCTGCTCCAGGCTCTCAGCTTCAGGAATCATGTTGACCCCTGAAGCTTTCATTCACAGTGCCTGTTTCATTCAGAAGTTGCAACGGTTGGATACATCTGTGAACTGCCTTAGTTTAATTTCACTGAAATCCCATTGTTTAAACAAACAAACAGAAGAGCAAAGTCTCTTTATTCCCAGGATGTTATTATGGCAAATGGATTACATTTCAATATGCTTTAAAGTGATCTAGGATCTAAAGCATCTTATCTTGGCTAGCTGCTTCCAAAGTCAGACAGTTGCTTCTGACTGTAGAAATCACACCTTTATTTTGCAATAAATACTGAAAATAAAGCTAATCTGGTTTTCTTTTCACTAGACATGCTCCACTGTGTTTCTCTATCCAGACAGAAGAGGAGGGCTTTCAAATGCAGATGAACCATTCAAGGGTTTCCTTACTGAGGAGCAGTGATGCAGCATTTCCAAAATCTACTAAGTTTGGGGACCTTCTCACTGCTTCTTGTATGGTCTAATTTTTGGGAGCTCTGCTTGCTTGATCCTGAATGAGGTGATAGAGTGATGCTGTCACTTGATCTGCTGCCATCCTTACTGATCCCAAAGCACCAGCAAATGAAAAGAGAAGGTGGAGCTTCTCATATATCTTCAGCAGTGATCTTGAAATAGTTGAAATTAGAGATCTTTTATTTGCACATGAAATTTGGGAAATACAGGCCAGATTGATATTTCTGTCCATAAGACAATCCATACACAAAGCTATATTAAGCTGCTTAAAGCTTAAGCTGTTGTGTACAACTTCTTAATGTAGACAGAATGAAAATTAGAAGTACCAAAGATAGTAGATACTTTCCCACTGGCTTCTGGGACCCTCTTTACATCTCTTACGAGTAGGAAAAATCATCATTTCAGGGAAAATAGATGTTCATGGGCATACTATAGAAAATACACTGACATGAGGTTTCAGAGCTTTAGCTGCGGTAAGAACACTTGGTTTGATGGTGTTCACTAATTACAGCTTGTTACCACCACCAGTAACGTAATAGAAATAAGAGTTTTAAAGCTTGTTTGAACTTCTGCTACCCTGCATTAGCACGTTTGTTTTTATCTCCAATTCCATTTTTTTTTAAACTTTCCCAGATGTGGCCAGGAAGACTCAGGTGTGTCCTCCTCTTCTGCCCTTCAGTGCTCCTTGGCGAGCCTGGAGCACACGTTTCCAGTCCCTCTCCTGCTCAGTGCCCGACCCCAGCTTGTCCCAGCAGCACTGGCCCTGCTCCCGCCACTTGCGCTGCAGAGCCCCTGCCTGGCCGGGCACTACTGCCTGCAAGAAAATATGGTAATTGGTTTGGGTCATTTTAAACTCACCGTTTGTGAAACCAGCAATTGAGAAGGCAATTATGGCTGCCCATTCCTGGCCAGCCAAGTCTTTTTTAGCCTGGGAGAGTACCCGAGCGCTCGATGGTGAATGTGTTTAGCAAAGCTTGAAGAACAGCAACAGGGTTGCTGAATGACAAATGACCTTGTTTTTTGCAACTGTGATCCTCCATGTTCCTTCTGTGTAACACTTTCCAAGCTGACATCTTAAATTTTACATGTTTAGAGGCAATGTGTTTCTCAGCTTATTTTATTTAAGAAAAGAAAAACAGGGCTGAAAGACCTTTTCTGAGCTGCCGTGCCCAGGGGCTGTTGTCCAGTTGAACCCAGCTAGCCAGGTTTGCAGTGGTAACTGCAAGTCCACAGCACATCCAGAGTATGGAGTTACTTCTTTGAGACTTAAACATTGCAAGCAAATTTTGAAGATGCATGCATTCGATAATTAGTATTCATTGTAATTGTTAGTGATTGGTGACAGATTATTTTACAAGTCATGTGATGTACTTCTCTGTAAGGAATTTACTATGGCTGTATATGCTTTCACATCTTCATCCTTTTGTCAGTGTGGTGGAGAGAAAAAGGCTCAAGTATCTGTGAATCATTTTTGTTGAGACCTGAAAATGGTGTATGGGAAGGGCCCTGGATTACCAGTGTTCCTTGCTGGCTCCCCCAGTAATCTTGGTGACACCTCTCTGTCCAGTTTTAATAAAATCTGTGCTGCTTGTGCCAGTGAGTCCAGAACTTCAGATGTCACAAGTTGGTTGTTGTTTTATTTCCGGTACAACAGGTACCTGGATGGGTACTGAATTTCAAATGTGAGAGTGAAAGTTTCTGTCGTTCCTGTGAATAGATGCTGTATAATTCAGGAACCCCTTAGGATGATGCTGGGGTACACAGCTCTTGTAGAGGAGTTATATTTAGCCAGCTAAGTGCTGACATACACATGGTGATGAAGGGGTAGAAACTTCTTGCTGACTGGTTCTTGCTGCATAACACTGTATTGTGGATTGAGGCAACATAAATATTTAGATTTGTATTTTAATATCTAGAAAATGTATTCTATAGATGTTTTTGTATATTCAGTCAAATGATAAAGATAGGGACTTTGTCCTAGCCTGGCTGAAAATGAATACTACATTACTACACATTAATGCATACTCTATATTGTAAAAAACACTTAGAGAGATCTTAAAATGCATTACCTTGCATATTGTTAGAGAGCTTCAGTTTACAAATGCTTAGAGTGATTAGATTGACATGGTTTATGTGTAATGAGCAACCACTGGTGAAGCGAGTAATTAAATGCAAAGTATACTCAAAAATGTAATAATACATTGAAATTCAAGGCAGATTATTTGCCAGCATCATTAAGAGAATCTGTCTTATCTCTTTGTACTCCAGTATGAATAGAGATTTCTGGTGAAATAGAAATTCAGTACATTCTTTCCTTCCAGTGAGGATGCCATTTTGGGATAGCAAAAATCAGAACCTTTTTGCATAAAAAACTCTGTTATGGGAAGTTGAACTGGAAATATGTACAAAGTAGTACTATTAAATCAAAACCTTTGTCCCTCTGGGGATTTAATTTAAATATTTTTTTACTTGCATGTTGTTATCTGGGTAATAAATTCAATGTCTCTCATTGCTGCTTGTATTTTGCTGTGAACTTTACTCCTGATTTCTTTCTTGTTCAGAAAAATGACTTATCCATGTTCCTAGAGCATAGCCTTGCTGTTCAGGCTGGCCTGAAAAGTCTTGCAGTTATTGTTTATTATATCTTGATTGGTGCATTATATCTTGTTTTGGCTGAACTTTTTTTAAAATGGGTATCATGTTAAATATACATGTTTCATTACTGTTTTCAATTAATACACTAGGCCAAAATATCTTGATTGCTTCTTTTGCTTTGCTGGTAGTGCTGTGTATTTGTTCTGTAGTGGATCAAAAATTTTGCTAAAGCCTTGTTTGAAAAAAAAAATCCTGTGACTTGTTTTCTTACCAGATGGGAGTCTTATTGGCAGTCCCTAACACTTAGCACGCTTACATCTATTTCAGAAAATGGAAAGAGATGGTCACAAAGTCAGGATGGAAAAATTGTTTATAAAAAACAACAAAGTTATACGGCAGGCTGGCTGGCGTTAAACTGACTTGTGGCTATTGGTGTTTTTCTAATTGATATTTAATCAAAAGAGTTTCTTTATGGAATTAGACCAACAGATTACATAGTAAATTGGACAGAAATCAAAAGTGCTCATCCTGAACAGTGTTTTCTTTAACAGTTATATAGTGTTAATATTGTACATAGGCCTAGGACTTGAAAGTTAAAATTATTTTTCTATTGGCAATGCAGTTTTATCCAGAATTGGAGCAGTGTGTTGGGTAACTGTTCTTGGGGTGGGATTTTTTTGTATGTGTTTTTTAATTAGCATGTTCCCTCCTTCTCCTGCCTCCCCCCAGTCTGGAGCACAGCCAGTGTGGCTTCTGAGGAATCTTGCTTTTGGAATGAAGTGACTCTGGGGTCGAGTCCAGTTCTGGTGGCCTGCAGCTGAAGTAATGGAAGTACAGCTTTACGGGTTGAGGGAGAAAAGGAGGTTTGTATAAAAATGGAAACGTGGCAATGGCATCAGTAGTATTAAGATAAGAGTTTTTTTAAGCAGCTAGTTCTCAAAGCATGTTCCTACTGGCATGTTTTTTCTTTTTATAGGGACGTTTGTATGCAGTCAACTTCTGTACAGATACTTGCCTCCACCCCTGTAAAATATTTGTAGTATTTTTTAGAGATCCTTTTATTGCTGTTGTTGTAAAATGAGTTCTTTTATAAAATAAAACATATTGGCACAAAACAGGCCACAGTTGTATGAGTATTTCATTTACCCAGGCCTCTGAGATTCAAACTGTGCACAGAGGGGACATTCTCAAACATATGAGTCCTTCAAGAATCCCAGTAGACAATGGGAGGGGAAATAAGAATTAGCTGGTGTTCCTCTAGAAGATCAGGGAAGTCTGCTGGCCTCTCACTGTCATCCTGTTGCCTGACTGTGTGACACAGGCCTTGCTTTGCTGAGCCTCTGTTCACTGATCTGCTTCTTGACGGGCAGATGAAGTCACATGTGTGGCCAGATCTTTGTTGGCTGGTGTGCATCAGCCTAGCTTCAATGAAGACACTGCATTGAGTCACAGGGTTGGAGGCAGTGCTGCTTGGGTGAGTGATGTTCTGTGCTGGGCAGCTGCCTTTTGCTTCCATGACATCCATTGTCCGCTGCCCAACTCCTCGTTGGTAAATTAGTCCCTGAGTTGTTTATAAAACCATCACCAAAGTAGGCATGGTGTGTGTCATGGCAATTCTTTCAATATTTTTTCTGTCGCCATCTGTCTGTGTAGACCATTACAAGGCCTGTTAAAAATGAGGGGAAAAAACTCCTGATGTGTCCATCTGCATCCACAGGTGCTGTATAAAAAATAGGAAATTTGGAAGTACATGGGTCAGTGTTACATTGGAAGGCATATTTCTATATATTTGGGTCACATACAGGTAACTGATGCTAATATTCTTGGGAGTTTTATACTTTCCATTATGTAGGAAACACAGACATCTTAGTGCCTGTTAAATGGTAGTGAACAATTTGAAAATAAGTATCTTCAGTTTTTAAGCAGCAGTGCATCATAAGCAAGGGAAGATGCTAAAGCCCAGTCAAGTTGTACTCAAGAGATGAGATATATATTTGACATATCTGCCCAAGTCTCTGCATTTGCATATAAATGTGATAGGTTAACTTATTCTAGTGTTTGCTGATCCTTTGACTGGGCGGTTCAATACTTGAGCTGTCTGCTTGATCAATACTGTTTTTGCCGTTCAGGGCAAAATCCAAGCTGAAATATAACTGAAATTGGAGAAGACTGAAGTTTGACTGCATCGTGAGCATCTTATCAGGATGTGCTTTTAGGCATAACAAAAATTGACTGCAGATAAGTTAAGACCTAAACTACTGAAAAATTGCAGTCTACACAACCTCTGAAAAGAATAAAGAAAAATGTCTCTGAATTCCTCAGAATTTGTGTTGATGTTAAGCATTAATTTGGGCAGGACTTCCAGTGCAACACATGGTCTTGATTGAGGCATGTGGAGTTCAGGACTAGCAACTTGGTTATGACAAGATACCAGCAAATACAAGTGTCTATAGGCAGGTTAAGTTGCCTTTTGCAATGAAAAAATATTCATATACTGCTGAAAATATGAACTGTTAGTCATTTAGCTGTCACATGGAGTATTAAACTTCATCACTTAATAATAATGAGTTAAGCAAGAACTTTAACTTGAAAGTAAAATCCTCAACCTGAATATATACCACTGTCCTGACAACTTCAAAACAGAAGCTAAAACACTTTCCTCTTTGCTTGATAAAGTTTCTGCTTAGACACCAAGGCAAGAAATTACTTTAGTTTTTTTCAGGAAGATGACCAGACTCCCCAGGTGAAGGGGCACGTGTCCCAGGCTGCCAGAGGGGCTGCACTCCCTGAGCAAGGGTGTTTCAGAGTGAGCAGGGGGAGAGCTCTCTGTGGCACAGCTCGTGCCCTTGAAGAAGTTTGTGGAAATGGTCATGCTATTAAGTGTTGAAAACTCAGAAGAGAGTGAGTGTGAAGGCCAGTGCTTGCTGAGAAGCAGCAGAAGGAGTAAAGCCAGATCAGACCCCAGGCATGGGGCAGTGCCAGAGCTGAGCTCCTGGGGAGAAGGTTCAGGTAATACTGAGGTGTTGTTTACAAGCAGCAGTGTATGAAAAGTTTCCCTTGCCCAGTGATCATGGGAGGGAATTTGTCAAAGGCAGGTGAGGTTAACTGCAGACAGAAGCAAAGCTACTTTTTAAAATTTACAGATGGTTTGTAACTTTGTTTCTGTGACTGAGCCTCCAAGTGATATTGGTTGCCTCAGGCCAAGTTGCAAAGGACTTGGTTGAAAGTAAGCTGAAGGTTGCTAATGGCTTAAGGGTGAAAATATGCAATGAGTTGCGTAGAAAAACAGCCTATTGTAAAACATCTTGTATGAGTGATGATTAATCAAATGTATGGAAAAAACTGTGTTAAGTTTTTATCAGCAGTTGATACCGGAGGCAGTAAGATGGCAGATACAGAGGTATGATGAGAAGAGAAGCCAAACCGTTAGGGAACAACATAATAATGAGTTTGAGAACAACTAAGAAGAGGGAAAAGGGAAATATTGGAAGTAAGCTGAAATAAATCGATGTTACAGTGTTAACATCTGGCTGTCTGCAAGACAGGCCGCATCTGCTTGGACTAGACCCTCCACAAAAATTTTTGCCAAAACATGTTATTGACTTAGAGGACCACCACAAGCCTCAAAGTGGTTAAAAGAGTATGAAGGATCTTTGAAGGGAAAAGAAAAAAAAAAGTTCCTGATAAGGTACAACAGAACAGTTAACTTACCTGGAACGTTATATTGGAAGTTGCCTGAGTTACCACCAAACGGTGAGTGATAGTGAAGCAGAGCTTGAAAGCAGAGGGGTCCTGGTAGTTTATCATTGTGATTGCCACAACGCGAGGAACCTGATCAGTCAAGTGACTGTGGCCCTTGGTGCTCCCCACATGAATGGCTGCTTGTGTAGGTGGTTGGATTTCCAGTTGAAGACCCTGTACCCTTTCACATAGGACAGGTGTCTCAAGTGGAAATGACTCCCATAGACATGGATGAATTAAAACAGAGAAACTGCCTGTGAAACGGGAGAAAGCTACCAGAGACTGGCCACCAAGGGAAACTCCTGCCTTTCTCTCATGATCACCTTCTTTTAAAGCAGAAAAGATTTTTGTCTGTGGCTGCTTTTAAGGGAAAGTTTAAAAACAGTTTAATATTCCCCAACATCTGTTGAAAACTGAAGGCAAGGAAGAGGGTTAGTCTAAACATTGAATTTGGTCTGCTGCTGCTTTTGGCTATTTAGCCAAAGGACCTGAACTGCTTGGCGACAGCTCTGCAACCAGAGCACTTCCTTCTGTGTTTTTTATCATTCCTCGCTCCCATATGCTTGCATGGGGCTGGCTATTAATTATGGCACCTTGACACATGAAAGCTAAGTTGTTATTTGAATATATTTGAACTGGATGTGATTAATTTTGATATATATTAATAGATTATCTGGTATAGAATCATAGAATTGTTTTGGTTGGAATAGACCTTTAAAGTTATCAAGTCCAACCATTAAGCCAACACTGCCCGGTCACCACTAAACTATGTCCCTAAGCACGACGTCTACATGTCCTTTAAATAACTCCAGGGATGGTGACTCCACCACTTCTCTGGGCAGCCTGTTCCAGTGCTTGACAACCTTTTCTGTGAACAATTTTTTTCCTAATATCCTATCTAAACCTCCCATGACACAAATTGAGGCCATTCCTCTTGTCCTGTCACTTGTTACATGGGAGAACAGACCAACCCTCACCTCACTACAACCTCCTTTCAGGTAGTTGTAGAGAGAGATGAGGTCTTCCCTGAGCCTCTTTTTCTCCAGGCTAAACAACCCCCGTTCCCTCAGCTGTTCATCATGAAACCTGTGCTCTGGGCACTTCACCAGCTTTGTTGCTCTTTGGACATGCTCCAGCACCTTGATGTCCTTCTTGTAGTGGGGGGCCCAAAACTGAACCCAGTATTGGAGGTGTGGCCTCACCAGTGCTGAGTACGGGGGGACGATCACTTCCCTAGTCCTGCTGGCCACACTATTGCTGATAGAAACAGTATCACAGTACAAGTATTCTGCTCTTTACAGTTTTGGCTTTATTTGTACAGCTGTAGTCAGAGTCTGCAAACTTTTGTCATCACTGTTTAGGTCTGTAAAGAAAACTTAATAATGTAGGGCACAATATGTTTGCTGAAACTGAGCAAAATGCTACAATTCAATAAACTGAGGAAAAAAGGAATTTTTTTTCTCTGGTAAAATCATGGACTTACTGGGTAAAAAAAAATAGTAATTACGATGAATCCCTTGTTCAGTCTGGCACTGGAGAGTAGGGAAGGAGAAAGGCAGCCCCTCTCCTGGGTTGTGTAGACCAAGGTGGAAACTGTTGTGTCCTGTCTTATAGGTGTGCACACCAGCACCCTGCCATGCCCAGTGGGTATAGAGCTCTTGCCCTGTGTACCCCCATGCTCTGGACTGGATAAGGTGGAAATCCTGGGGAGGGAGGAAAAGATACATGGTCATGCAATGGAAGACCATATGGCAGTGGAGGGAGTAGAATTCACGTCTTACACATACCTTCATTTGGCATTATGTAATTTCTAAGGATAGAGATTTGAACTTGGCTGTTTTGGGGTTTTTGCTTTAATGTATCACTTCTATGTAAATTTTGATGAAAATTGAAGGCAACTCAGCATCCGTCAGATGAGGGCTTACTGTAAATCTTAAGTATTTTTAAAAAATCATAAAATCAGAATTTATATTGCTTGTATCACTTCTCCTAATTCTGTCTGATCATGGGCCCACTGTTTTGTCTTCCATGCAGATTTTCTTGGTAATGTATCATCTGTTAGTGTATGAAAAAGTGTAAAATGACTAATTCTTCCTACTTTTTACATGCATACAGTAACAATTCTAATTTTGTTCTTGAAGCAACTACTAAAAGCCCTTCCATGGAAACGCTATAATGAGACAATAAATCATCAGTCCTAAGTGTTTGTGTGTTAGCGATGACATGTACTTTACAGAACAAAACAAAATTACCTTGGCAAGATTGTGAACTAAAATAGTTTGCAGCATTTTTATACCTGTCAAGCTTTGAGAGCTGTAAACAGGGAGATTTGTGGGGAGAGGAATATATCTTTACTTATTTTTATGCATAAATATATACACATTAATTATTTTCTTTTGATTCTGGAAAGGAGGAGAAGTAAACTGGAAGAGTTTACATAGGAATTTCTGCTTATTGGTGCTGTTGCTATCTGAGGGTGACACATCCTGGATTTCTCTGCTGTAAAGATCAGCAATAATTTACAAGTACCTAAAAATCCAGTTTGCAAGTCCTAGAAGGCTTCTCGATTTCTCTAAAGTAGTGTGTGTGTGGCATGGAAGTACTTCTGTGCAAGGCGGGACAAGGAGCTATTTTGTTGGGATGTTTTTCGCTTGACTGGGTTGGGTGGAGGGATTGCTGCCATAGTGTGTCTCCTGGACTTCTGGCAAGCTAGCAATTGAAACTCCTTATGTTAAAAGCACAGATATCTAGAAATAAATATTTGTAGATTCTTCTGGTAGGCTTTATCTCTTCCACACATGTTCACAGGGCTGTGAGGAAGCTGGCAGGCTGAGGGGCTGGAGGAGCTTGGCCGATGTATGTCAGGACAAGAGGCTTGTGACAGCATGGGAGGTGATAGGTGGGCCCCTGTAAAGCCAAGGAAGCCTGGCTGGCTAAGGAATGGTATTTCAGAGGAAAATGAAGATCCTGGAAAGTGGAGTGGCTTGGTTCTGTTGGCTTTCCATGCTCTTCACTGCAACCCTGCAATAGTTTGCTTTATAAACACCAACACATTGTATTCCAGAGAGGTAGCATATTGGTTAAGATACCAATTTACTTGCGAAGTCTTTGCTTATGGGAAACATCAGGCCTGAAGATCTGGGAAGCACTGAGAGCCAAAGAGACAATCTGACATTGCTTCTGTGTGTGTCCATGCTCCTCATCACTGGCCATCAGTGGTGGAGCTGACTGGGCTTCTTGCAGGGGTCCTACCAGCATCACTTGCTCCGCTTTGCCTTCTGGTAGCTGAGTTGAATTACAGCGAAATATTTTTATGCTCATCAAGAAACCCTCCTTACAAATTAAGCTGTTAAAGAACCCAAAAAGTGGCTGTTGGAAGCACTTTAATTTCTTTGTTGGCTTTTATCTGGATAAATTCTGCCAATTTACCTGGAATTTTAGGAGGAGGGACAGCTAGGATTTCTTTGGCGTAGTTGCCGTGTAGTTATGCAGCGCAGATGTGTACATGAAATATATGTTGTGTGTGCTGTAGTTTCTGATATTCCAATTCAAATACCTTTTTGATTTAGCATTAAGAGGTAACTGATTGACATATCAAATGTAAAGAATTGCATATTTTCCTGGATAGATTTCCAACACTGTTGGGAAATTTAATGACAGTTTTCAAAATTTATAAAGGGCAAAGAAATGGCATTTTCTGATTCAAAGAACTAATTAGAAGTAAATACCTACGGGTATTGATGTTACCCCCCCTACATTTTAGGAGAATTAGACAAAAAAATAATAATTGCTTTTCATTTTACAGGCAGCCAGCATCAAGCGTGAAATGACCTTCCCAGCATTTCAACAGGAGGATGTAAAAAGTGACATCAGTCAAAAACTGCCAGACCAACAGTTTCTCCTGTTCACCACAAAGGAGGAAGATTTAAAAACAGCAGAGACCAAAAAACCAATCAGAACTCATGAGTATGAAAAGGAAAACACTCGTTCTGTTTGTCTTCTGGAACAGAAGCGCAAGGTTGTTTCTTCAAATATTGATGTGCCTCCAGCAAGGTATGGACAGTTGAAGGCTTTTGTTGTAAGCTTTTTTTTTCTTTTTTTTTTTAAATGGGATATTAGAGGGAAATTTGGTAAGCAGTACAATAAACTGATAGGACTAGTGTTTGTCCAAGCAGTCCAGAGCGAATCACAGCTCCCTACTTGAGAATTGAAAACACTGGTAGCAGAAACTGAGACCATCTGTAGTGTAGGACTTTGTATTGCTTTTGCAGTATTCTTGCTTTTCTAATATGCTGCAGCTGAGGTGCTCCCAGAAGAGGACCTGTCTTAACAGGAAGGAATTGTTGACCCAGCTTCACCCCAAGAAATAGTCTTTTAAATTAGACACAGAATCATCTTACTTGCTCGCAAATTGTTGTTTTTTTTTTTACTGTCATACCTGCAGTCACTTTATATTCATGGGAGTGGTGTGCAGTGGCTTATGCTGCATAGTGAGGATGTAGTATCTTATGTCCTGTTACAACTCTTTATAGGTACACAGCTGGGTCCTAATGTGGTCTATGAAGTTAATTAATAGAAAAAAGTAGTGAGGAAAGGCCAGTGCAGGGAAATCAAATTTGTATAAAATGGGGAGTTGAGAATTTGGTATTGCTTTTTAATTTGTTATTCTTTGAGGATCAGTTGTGAATGAACATAAATTTTTGTGTCTTCAGCATTCACATCTGGGCAGTTGTGCTTTTAATTATAAACTATTTATAGGGAATTATTTTGAGAAAAAATAACCATTTCTTAATCTGAGACTTGACATATATAAAAGAAAAAAAATTAAAGATTTATCTATTTTTTTCCCTTCCTGATATTTCAGTGGAATAATACTATGAGAAGGAGAAACTTAGAATTTGATACTGACTAGTGATTTAAAAAGAAGGGGCTTGAAAACAGAGAGTCTAGAACCTTGAACTTTGAGGAAGGACATCAGGGAGAGAGGAGAGAGAAAGAGAATGACTTTTCTAGGAAATACTGAAAACTAATATCAAAGAAACCTATCCAGTAATGCTAAACAGACTCACTTGTATCGATGGTGAAAAACTGACCACAAATTGGATATTCTGTGTTGCAAGATAAGTGCTTTTCCTTATTGTTGTTTGTGATTTCATGTTAGCATCGGTCTGAAAAGATTCTTGACCTAATTCATTTGCACATAATACTTGGTGGAACACCTTTGGAGTTTATAGTACCACTTTAAAAATACGCACTCAAACTGGATGATTTACTGTTTTTTGGCTTGTTTGCTCTCTAAAAACCAACATAAACCAGCAGATTCTGCCACATCATCCTGAACAGCATGACTGTCGTTTTCCTCTGGTTCTCATAGAAGTCACTTATGAAAACTGCAAAGGTCACGAGCATTTTGACAGGATTCCCCCCATACACATATATCTATAAAAAGCTATGCATTAAAAGCTTGAAAATGTTAGAATTCTTACTTGAGATTTTCACTGGTAATCATCTTTGTAATGGCTGAGTGCCCTTCTCATTCGTGCTTGTGTGTCTCAAAGCAAACAGAATCATCAGAAAATTCAGGTCAGCAGGGACCTCAGGAAGTCACCTAGTCCAGCCTCCTGCTCAAATCATGTGTTAACACTTCCATTTTACAATTCAGGCAGTCAGAGCATGGGGTATAAATACCTTTTTGTGTGGCTTCATGAAGATAATCCACCTGAAGTAGGGGTTGAGCTCCTGTTTTCTATAACTGCACTTGGCCTTGTTGAATGTCATGAGGTTCACCTGGGCCCAGCTCTCCAGCCTGTCCATGTTCATTTGCAAAAATGTCTTCTAAAATAATTCACTGTTCTTGTATTTTATTGTGAACAGATAAGTGATAATATTAGGTTGTTGCACATTTTCAGATGTGCAGGTTGAGCAGTAGAAAATAAACCTAGAGTCTAAATTTGATAGTATGATAAACATCTCAGTCACTATTGCTACAGTTTTGAGAAAAAGTTTCAGTTTCCCTTTAAATCTGAGATGGTTTATTGGTCCATTTGTCCACACAGGATAATGAGAGTGCTAAAACTTTTGTTTGGAGATATTATTCAATATTAGTTGTTATAATGAAGGGAATCCCCAGTCTCTCTTCTTCTTTGATGTCTTAAGTTAATTCTCTGAAAAGTGAGAATCCAGGCATTTGATGTTCTCCTGCCTCTTTATAAGCCCCTTCCAGTCTTCTGTCTAGGAGCTGTGTGTTCTCCAGAGGTGAATTCCTCCCGACAGGGCTTGGTGGATTGGCTGTCCTCTTCTCTGATGAGAACATCCTTCTGCCTTTGCAGCTTGCTTTCACAGATTATTTGTCATATTCAGCTGTGAAAGGTCATGTTGAATTAATCAGATAATGCTTACAAAAGTATGGGGGAAATAAGGAGTTTAAGATGATCTTTAGTTTCTTGCTGCTCTTACACTCTTTACAAAAAACTTTCAGCTGTTGTTTTGAAGTAGAGAAATGCTGTGGAAATGGAGCTTGCTTACTATTTTGTTTAAAACCTTAGTAGAGCTGAGAAGGTTACCCACTTTACTTCATATGCCAAGGTAAAGGGTAATGTTAAAATTTGCAGTATCCCACTAAACCCGGCACAATATGTAAGTGATATTAAGACAGAAGTTTATTATGCTGCAGAATCCTTATTAACAAGGGCATATGAGTATCTCCATAAGAGCTCTGAAAAAGTGTCTGCAAAAGAGCTGGTAACATTCATAAGTATACTTTACTTTGACCACAAAATGAGATAAAGCCCATCCCATTTTATCTGTGTTTAAGGATCTCAATTAATTAAGAATGAAAATCTTTGTGAGGTGCTATGTCCAAAGTAACTAACAGTTCAGAAAACACCGGCATTATAATTGTTGCTTTCGAGGCATTCATCTGCAGCACTTTTGTTACTGCTTAGAGATGCTGAAATTTTTAAAAAATGGAAATATCTTAACTGAGTCCCTGGTGTTTTGGGTGATTGGTATTCAGGTGCATTGAAGTCACAGTAGATGGAACTGTAGAGCAGGGACAGGCTAGTGACTGCCTCATGTGCAGGAAAACAGGAAGCTAATGGAATTTTGTTTGCTAATGAAATCTGGAAAGAAGGGGTAGATCTAATTAGTATAACAACAAAAGAACCTGAACCCACACCTTACATGCTCCAGGGAAGTGTTATAGCCCAACAGTTACGCTCTTGCCTGGAGCATGGAAGGTGTGGGTTCAGGTTCTTTTGTTGTATCTGGAGCAAGGACCTGAACTTGGGTCTCTAGTCCTGGCATATTCAAGGTGCTTCATAGGGCAGCTCTTTAAAGTAATACTGCCAGTCTAAATGTAGCAGGCCTGAAATCAGTATTTTATTGCATGCAGGAGAATTTTAGTATTCAAATTAAATTAAATTTTAAAGTCCATTGTTTTCATTTTCTATTTCATCTTGCAAAAATACTGCAGACCTTTCTCTCTATGTAATGTGCTATACTAGAAATGTCTTTTGGATTAAAACAGGATGAGACCATGACTTTTTCTTACTGATTTTTATGTTTTGGAATGGAAAAAATGAAATGAGAGGTCTTCCCCTTTTCAGATTTCTTCATCTGGTCATTTTGAACAAAATTTATTTGAGTTAAATAGCTCTCCTACTTCTGAAACTCAGATGAGCTTAAATGAAACTGTTCAGATTGAGTATACAAATTATTTAATATAGTAAGGAAATTTGAATTCCTTACTTTCCCTTTAAAGTTTGCATTTACTGGTCATTTTGGTGCATAAAAGAGTGCTATCTTGGGAAAGGAGTCTGACCACTATAAACTGCTGTTATCTCTAAGAATTGAGGTGTTGTCTGTACAACAGAGGGGAATACGCTTTAGATGGACATCCAGTTCAAACATGAGTGATCAAACACAGCCTAGATCCCCAGGGTCTCATAGTGAAAGGTCATTTTCTATAAAGAGCATCGTGTCACTGAGGGACTAATTGTCTTGTCTTCTGAGCAGAAGCAAGCACAGGACTATCAGTGTTTTGGGCAGCTACATTTGTAGAGGTCGGATGTAGTCAAAGATGATGTTGCTAGTAGGCAGTGGTGTCGAAATTAGTAGAGACTTTTTGCTCATTTATGTTTTAATCAGTTACTGTAATCCACACTTATACCCAAAGCAAGTTAACAAGAAAGATGAGGCAAAGACAGGGCTGGTGACATGGTGGGTGTGAGGGTGTGAGTTGTGATGTAGGGACCCAGTGCAGGCTGGACACATGGGGAATGGCTTCTGCCTCTTGGAGGATCAGGATGGAAGGGTGGGCAATGGAGAACAAGGGATGACTTTTCCTTTGAGTAAAATGTGAGAGTAAATGTCTGGAAATGGTGATGGGGTTAAAGGTCTTTTTAAACAGAAATGTTTTGACCATCTGTAGCTGGAAACCCTTCAAAATTTATATGCGCTAGTGTCAGAAGTGGTGTCCTTGCTGGTGTCCCAGAAAGGAGTAACTGGAAACATCCAAAAGGTTAGGAGAATTAAAGAAGGAACTAGTCAGGCATTTCTTCTATCCCTCTGATGAGTGGCAGTGTTTTAATAGTTTTGGTTTTGTTAACCTTTTGCTATATGACCTCAAAATATTGTGAGCTTTATATTGTCCCCATGCTATATCACTGTACTTTCCCTCAGTCCTCCTGTACCCTAAGTGACATTTGCTGTGACAATAATATATTATATTTTGCTGTTCTCTTTTTATCTTATATATTAAAAAATTGCTCAATTATGGCAAAATTAATTGTTATTCTTGTACCTATACTTTATCTACTAATTAGTTTATAATTTAATGGAAGAATATGTGAAATAATTGAAATAAAGTAAATGTAACATCTCTAGGAATTTTCTCCCCCGTTAGGTCCTTCTAGAACAGCAGCAGAAGACAGGCAAAATGAATTACAGCTGTTTTCTGACCATCATTATAAAGATACGATATAGGTAGTGCTGCATTTACATCCCTAGATTATTTTCTTGCCTGATCTCTCCAGGATTGTAGCCCTGGGCAGCTGTCTGGTTACAGAGAGTGTGTTGTTGATCCGTAAGGCCTGCTGGCCGTGTCTAATAATGCATCCTGCATTTCAGTGGAAACATTTGCATATTTTCATAGCCAAAACTCTCCAGGAGCCTGACTCCAAGGTCAAAAGCAAGATCTGCTCAACTGTGATATCTTCACTAGGAGGACTTCCCGATCTGCTTGCAGAGGGAAGAACCTGATGATCCAGTTGTGCTTTTCTGCTCGTCCAGAGGTGGGGTTTATTCAGAGATTGTCTTCTGGTTTACTCCTGCATCTGTTTCCGAAGGCTCCTTGGTTCTCCTTACGGAAGGTGTGAAGTTTTCTGCTAGTGTTTTCACCATCCTATAGGTTCAGTGCTCCTGTTTCTGAAGTTTCACTTTCTGTGCATCCATGATAGAGAGAAACTTTGAAAATGGTTGCTTATCCTTCGATCATAATTACTCCTTGAGTCATTTCTGTATTTAAGGACTTCTTTAAAAATGTTGGTAGTTGACAATACCATGTGTTTAAAAGCAGCTTCTCCAAATATCCACACCAGCTAATTATTGAAGTAGTAAATTGTGGCTTTGTTTTGCTAGACTTCGTTAGTTAAATATGTGCAGCTTGATTTGATTTTACCCAAGCAGTCATTAGAGCTTGATTATGTTTAATATTGATGGTAAACTGCTTGTCGTGGTCTGCTGAAAGGTGTGATGCCTTCCAGTATCTCACTCTTAACTGGAAAAAGAGGTGGTTATAAAGAGCAATCAAGAGATTTGGTCTGTTAGTACATTTTGAAGTAAAAAACCTACATATATTTCTTGGTGCTGTTTTCTAGAAATTCTCTTTGCGTTCTAGGACTCCGTGTGCTTTAAGCTCTAGATGCTTTTGATCTGCCTGCAGCATGCAAAAGCAGCATAGCAGAAACTTTGAAAAGCATAGATTAAATTGCAAATAAAAAATTTGCAGGTTCAAATAAGAGGCAAAACGGAACTCCAAAAGTCACCTTGCTCATTTAATTGGAATGTCATCTTCCAGATTACTTGCCTGGGTGTGTGTAGGGTTTGTTGCCATGATAGCTGATCCAGCTTCTCATGATGCTGAGAAAGATGACAGTGTACATGACAGCTTGCAGACTGAGGGAAACTCACCTTTCAAATGTGAGCTGGATCAGGTCTCGAGAGTGCTGGAGAACAGAGAACACAGTAGTACTGTCCTGGGTGGATGACCATAGGGCTAGTTGAGCTTGCTATAAATATAATTGGGTTTCATAACCAGTGGTACAGACTTGGACATTAGCCTTTGGAAGTCCCCACTGTCAGAGATTGACAGTGATATGTTGGATAGGATCATTTGTTGAAAAAGGTGTAACATCCACTACTGTAGAAAAATTTACTTAGAAAGCGTGCATAGTGGGTCTTTATTTTTCAGTAGACTTTTGTCAGTTCCCTCAACTCTCTCCTTTGTGTCATACTGTGTGCAAATCTGAGGGTTTCGAGATAGCTCATGCTTAACTGTGTTGCTGACATCCCCACAACCACCCTGTTCAATCACTTGCGGCTTGTAGAGAAACCAGTTATGTGACTAGCACAATTTATTCTTTCATCACCAGTCTTGGATTTTACTGGCATAGTGTTCTTGTTAAAGTGTGAAATTTGGATGAGTTAACATTACTCTTGAGGTATTTTTTTCCCCAGTAATTTTCAAAGCAGAGTGAATATTAATCTCATTAATAAATCAAAGTTCTTTTTCTGTTCTTTACTCAATGTTTTGCATTTGATAGTGATTTTCACACAATTTGGTATAATAGCAACTACATGTGGTTTTGGTCTTTGAGCCTGGTACTTGCGTGAGAGCAGGTTGTGATTTAAGAGTGATGGACCTAGAAAGAATACGGATGAAACTTACTTCTCATGAATAACTGGATTTCTGTTTGGTGAGGCTTTTTGGTGGGGTGTAGCAATTGGTCATCACACAGACTTCTTAGTTCGTTGTTCCTTGGTTTCCATAGTTTTCAGCTTTCACCCTGTCTTCTGATGTGTGCAGAAGTATAAATGTTAGGAGAGGGAACTTCTGTCACCAGCAGGTGACTTTACATCTGGTCTTTTGGCCAGTGTTATTGTCCAGTTTTTTAACTCTGGACTTGCAATGCCATTCCCAGGGAATGAAATTCCATTGAGAAATAAATGCATGAAAATTTGATGGTACAATTAAATGTGGTAATGCTAAGTTGTCCTACTGCCTGATGTTGGAGTTTGTATTATTTTAGGTAATTATTATTTTCAAAAGATTTTGCTTGTGCATGTATGTATATATACACACACATACATATGTGTATATATACACATATAAATAAATAAATGTTTCCCATTTCTCTAGAAAATCCCCTATTTAAAGCACTGCTGAGAATGTTTTTTCTTCATCTGTGGAGGTATAACTGCTACTCTTTAAAATCTGCTTTCACTGGTAGCCAAGGCAAAAGGCTGAATAATTTTATCTGTGATGGAAGTTGCCAATGGACAGTGATCTCATTACCAGGCAAATTTCAATGAATTCCTCTAATGTGTTGCAGAGGAAAAATGTGTTCTCTCTCTGCCACGACCATTGGGCGCTGGTTCCTGAAGAGCTGCATTCAGCCAGCCTTGCTGCTTTATCTGTTAGCCATTGATGTGAATGCACGGCTTGTTCCCAGCTCTTCAGCTCCCTTAAAAAATGGAGTGTAATTTCAAAACACTCTTCAACAGCAGGCAATATTCAATAAGAGTAATTTCTTTGTGGTTTGTGTTAGCTGTGGCACAAAAAAAATTCCTCTTGAAATGCCATCTGTGCTGAGAAAAAGAAAAAAGTCAATGGGTACATGGTTTATAACTTGTGTCTGTGAAATGTGCAAAAATGGGCTACCATGGATATGGTTACAGAGATTACATACATCATAGCTGTGCTCACAGCTATAATTTTATTTAAAAGCTATGAAATGTAAATATTATCATTTATCCAGTGGTATTCAACTTTGTATCTTTGAGGTCAGCAAAGACATGAAGCCTGCCTTCCTGAGAGAAGTTGTATCACTGATTGTTAGATTATTACTTGGAAAATATTTTTAGAAATTTGTCTTAACTCCTTTAGCATCATCTTCATGAAAACATTCCTTTTACACATTTTAATAAAGAAAAGGAGGTAGAAAGTGGAAGTTTTCTCCATTTATAGTAGTATGCTTGCATTATGTGTACATTGTTTTTTCAGTGTTTTGTGTATGTCTCTAAGACAACTACACTGCAATGAAAGTCATCAAACTGTTTTTATGTGGTACATGAAGTCTATAATTGGTTTGTGTAGATGAAAGGCTATTTTTAAGGTGTCTTTTATTAATTTCTATAAGAGGTTTTCTAATCTCTATTATATGATGGTTCATATGCATCAGATATCTGTTTTGCCTACTACTACTTCAGTTTTTGTGACAACAGGAGTGTTGTCAAAGGGTGGAGCACTTAATAGCTTTGAAATACTAGTATCTAGATTAGGATATGTATGTAAAGTAGATTTTTCAAACAGATTGTTTTTATTTGAATTAGAACCACATCTTCTTGTGGTTTTAGTAACCTGCATGGTTTGATATAAGCTCCAACTCCTCCATTTTTACTCCCTGACCATCAGTTGCTAGCACTCGATGGCAGCGCATCACTCTGGGGGAGTGCTGCAGCATGGCTGGCCTAGCTCCCTACCCAGCTGGATGGCTGCTTTTGGAAGCTTGAAAGAGTTAACCAGTTGTGGTCAGTGTATTTTTAATAGGTACATGAGAAGCTAGTTCCCTGTTTTGTCCAGCCAACAATAAAAAATAATTTTTGTTCTTCAGGTATGCTGGTCAGACTCACTACGTAAGGAGTTCTGCTATTTTGCATGGGTCTGTGTTTTAAATTCTGCTACAGGAATTCTTGCTGGTCATCTGACACTGTGTCTGACAAGAGACCTTGGGCTGTCTGTGCTTGGTACCCAATGAACAGAACAGAGGTATTAGCACCTTCAGTGGACCAGGTGTGTGTGAAATATGATCTTCTGTTGTTAGTGGTCTTAGCAGAGAAAGTACACCCCAAAGTACCTTGCTTTTCCATCTGTAGAGTAAAAGATGAGATGAGACATTTTGCTAAAAATATTTAACATTCCCAAGCAACTGTATGTTTACACTTGTATAGAACTAATATCTAGAAACATAATTTAGTTCTCATTTTCAGATAAAACATACACTGTTAATGACTGTGTATGAGAAATTGTTTGATAACCACATCTTCAACATAGTCTCCTGAGGGAAAGGAGGTAAAAAGTATAGAATAACATTGCCAGAATGCAGTAGCAGAGTTTCTTTTCTTTAATTATACCTTGTACTAAATTCTAGGTATCTGGGAGTTATCCTTCCTTCTCTCCAGGAGCATACCAGAACCCCACATGTGGCTGTGGAAGGTCAGGAACACTTGAGCTGTGCTGTCCTATGGAAATAGTTATTCTCTGCAGCATCAACATTGGCATACTGCTCTGAGGCTGCTATGGTGTTGGCACATGGATGTTTATAGTAATAGAATTCCAGATGGCAAATGGAGTCAATAGCCAATTGATGTTTTTAATAAGTTATTCTTGTGTTGTAATACTGTTGCTCTTCTTTTGATTTGATTTGTTTCCCAAAACTTCATGTCTTGGCCACTTCTTTGAGGAGGGACAGAGGGTGGTATTTCCAGTGGCAGCGATGTACCGCCATTATGGTCAGCTTTATAAAGAAGCAAAGCCTGTGTTTAGGTAATGCTTTCCCCAGGAAAACCCCTGTTAAAATACTTTCTAGTCTTTGTATATGAAGGGCTTTCTATGCCCATACTATACTCCCAAACTTAAAGTCCTTGTTGTGTCTTTTTTTCTTTCTTTTCCTTGCTTTTCCTCTCTATCTTAATTTGAATCATCTCTTTTGTTTGCACTGTGAACTTCTGATTGGTTCCTCCCTTGAAGCTGAGTGAAGTTTTTAAAAAAGGCTTTTAGGACTCTCTTCCTCCACCCCCCACTCCCAAAACACATACACACACACACATACACACACGCGGACAGACACACACACACAGACACGCACACACACACACATGCAGTGCCACATACAGTGTGGAGAAGGAAGCACCGTGTTCCTGACAGCTTGGTGTGAGGAGATTCCTCACCTGGCTGGGTGTGGAGGGAGAAGATGACAAACAGGATGAGCTGGGCTATTTTGATACTGCTTTCTAATTAAAACTGTCTGTGAAAAAAAGCTTGATGCCATTTCCTGATAAGTCTGTCCTGATGATTTAGTAATAATATTTTGGCTGCTTTTTCCTAGCTTGTTAACTCCATCCTGAAGTCATGGACCTTTGTTTTGTCAATATCCTCTTGGATTAAAGGATTTTGCCTTCTCTCTCCCCTTCTCTCCTCTCTCTCCCCTTCTTTCTCCCCTCTCCCCTCCAAATTGGCTGTAGTAGGGCTATTAGTGTGGGGCATGTTCATGCTGTCTCTTGCTTCTCAGTGTTGCCTAGCTTTATTTTACATAATGATGGTTGCTTTTATAGGGTTCACTGGGCCCTTGGCTCCAAGATTAGAGATGTGTAATTCTCATAGTAAGTGCAGAGTAGATATTAAACATTTTTATGTATATATAAATACATATATATATATATATCATCAGAGGATAAGCATGTGTTTGTGTGACATACTTGTGCACTCATCTCTAATGTTCCGAGAAATATCTTATTGATGTTTTAATCTTTCTAAACTGGTGTTTCTCCTTCTAGAACCTAGCAAGAGTAGTTTTAGATCACAGGAATAACAATAACAGCAATAGTAAAAATCTAATCAATGCTAAAAGCCCTTTAAAACATGTCACATCAAAGGCTTGCGGTTACACTTATTTATATTTTGTGGTATATATTTTATGATGGTGTTGACAGAAATTCAAAGTATTATAAAGGAAGATACATTACTATCTCTTGCTAATCTCTGAAGCAAATATGTGCAGGGAAATGCAGCAATGTTGTCATTTTATTATGTTTTAATCTGAGTAAGAAGCTTGGGAAGAAAATCTACATTGTATAATATGGTTCTTACCAAAATAAACTAGGTATGTACTACACTTAAAATAATCATTATCTTTGAAGCAGTGCAAAACTAAGCTTTCACATCCTCATTTAAGACATAATGAGTAACATTAATAAGCATGGCTTCTATTGGTCCTACAGAGAGAAGCTTTGAATAACATTATGAAGCAAATGTTCTTAGTTATCTTTGTTTGGTGGGGTTTTTTTGGTTTTGGCAACCTGTTGTGCAGACATCCAAACTGTTCACAGTATTAATTGAGTTTGCCTGTCATTATAATGGCAGAGGAATTGGAGAGACGGTGTATCTGTGGTGGGGAGTTGGATTTTACAAGCCAGGAAAAATGTAGTTGCTGTGAAAGAAACCATGAGGGATCAGTAGATGTCCCATGTAGCAGTGCTGCCCAGGAAGATGAGGCTTCCTCTGCAGGACAAGGTTTGAGGTCTCGGCAGCAGTAGATGCTGTCCTCCTTTCTCCCATGAAATCCCCCCCATGATGGAGGGGAGTGCTCGGCTACAGCAGAGGAGACCCTGGCTCCCACACAGTTCTTGCTGTATGTGTCTGGTAAAGGAGCTCTCATTCATCACAGTCCTTCAGTGCCGTCTGTGCCTTTTAAAGTACTGCTGGCTCTATCATTACTTGCCTCTCTGTGGTCCTAGAAGTATGGCTTTTTTACCTGCTGTCAAATACACCAGGAACAGAAAATACAGAAGATAAAATCTTCAGTTAGACTTAAAACTGAAAACAGCCCCTCCTTCTGTCTACCCCTACAATGAAGGGCAAATATTAAGCCATTCTATGTGTTTCTGCTTTTCTTACCTGCTTTAAAATTAAAGCTTGTCTGAGCTAAATGTATACCTTGATGTCATGGGGACTTGCAAAGCATCTGGCCCAGGTTGCCCTCCTGCCTTGTAAAATCCATTGGCTCACTGTGCTATATGGCCTCCGCCACATCCATTGCTGCGTGCTCTCTTCCTCCCACTTGTGCTCCTTCTGTGGGTATCTCTCTGCTCTAGCCATCCCTTAAAAACACTAGCAACTCTCCAAACCTCACCTTCTTTCAAATGCTTTACATTTTTCACAATTGGACTTCTAAAACCTTCCCTCAGTTCTGAGGAGGGATACGTTTTTCTTCCTCTCCAAAAGATGTACTTTCAAATACTCTGAAATTCCTCTCTCCTCATGCTTCTATGATGTATTCTGTAAACAATGTTTAGGATAAATTGTATTGTGCTGAATTAATGAATTACGTGGTTAAAAGCTCCTGTTCTTGTATTCTGCCCTGGGTGTATTTGTGTGTCTGGAAAATACCTAGGTAACCTTTGCCTGCCCTGTGGCCTTGGGAAGGAAGGCTCCCGAGAGCAGGGCAAGCTTGTGGAGGGAAGGAAGTAGCGAGGAGAAAGCAAATCTGGCTCACTAAATACGTGAACCCAGTTGTCACTTTTTTTCACTACTATTTTTGTGAAGTTATCAGTATTTGTTATATAAGCTGATTATATCCAATTTTTGTTTGGGGAGGAGAGAGAACAGTGAACAACAGACTGAAGTTCAAAATATGCTTTGCTTGTAAATGTCTTCATTTCTGTGGTCTAGCCAAAAGTAACAAACTTTCATAAGCAAAGGCAGATGTGTGTGCATGCTAGGATATGTTTCTATACAGCACTAAATCACCTACAGTATAATTAAAATTTGCTGAGTAACACCTGTGATGAGGCCACAAACAACATGCATATTATTTTCTTTATATAAGCAGTGATGGACAAATTGTTACCAGTTTCTGTAAACAGTACAACCTAAAGAAAACACTAGACTTTAAAGAAGCTTGTTTTTCTAGTTTAAAAAAACAAAACAGAACAAAAAACCCCAAACAAAAAAAACCCCAAAGCAAAAACCCGCAAGCCAAGTGAAAGGTAGACAACAAAAAGCCCAGAGAATATATGAAATATAATTATGAACAGATGGCTGATTTCCTCTGTTCCTAAAACAGCTTTGTAGGTATGTATTGCAAATTGGACTTAATGAGTTGTTTTCTGTTTATACTATACTTGAGCCCCAAATGCACATAGTTATCTCTAGAGTCTTACAGGAGCCCACTGGTGACCCAGTTCTGCCTTTTCTGCGCAAACTTGAGTAGGTACCTGTTATGGAAATTATCTTTTACAAGGTTGAGGGTACCTTGGTTCCTCCCTGCATACAAAAGCAGACCCTTTTTAGGTGACCAGAAAGCTTTGTTTGTTACTGAGCAGGGCAGCCACCTCTGGAGGACAGCAAGTGGAGGTGAAGTGAGCAATGCCAAGCTGCACATGCAGTGGGCTTCCCTTGCAGCTAGTGTAGATCTGCTGAAGCAAATTGCTCTGCTACCACGTATCTTCACTAAATGATTTTAATGAAAACAAGATCTGATCATCATCTGCAGTACCCAACGTGCATTGAAAAAGTGATGGGATTTATAAAAGATGTTACAGAAAGCTACACTGTGATTGGTAAAGGTTTATTTCCCTGAAACATATGTGTGCATATGTACATAGAGTAAATTCTTATTTTGTGTTAGAACTTATCTTGATGGGAAAACTAGATAATGCTGTCATTACCTCAGAGCTGTGTCTTGTTGATAGAAAGAATTGCTGTTGGTTTAATGGAAAATATTTGAACAGATTTTAACAACCTTAAACTTTTATCATGTTCTGTTTAAAAAATATGCTGAATACTTTCCTAAACTCTGTCTTTTAAGAGATGCATGACTGCATGTTTTATTTTTGGTGTGTTGCCAGATCTCCTGTATCATCATCTATGCCAAATAATTGCTCACTTATACTGGTAGCTTAAATACTGTTGTCTCAGAGATGTGTTTGGAAGATATGATAGATATTGGCATATTTTGATTTATAGCATTGGAACAGCAAAAATACAGGTGGAACGTCCTCCACAGATCATGTAGCTCTTCACTTGCCCCCAGCAAGATCAGTTGTGTGTATCCCTTTTGGTGACGTTTTGTCTAATCTGTTCTTAAAAGCTGGTGCCTATTGACAGGTCATCATTCAGAAGGGAGTCCATTCCAGGGTTTAAGTATTTCTACTGCTAGGATTCTTTCCATTTACAGCTAAACCCTCCCTCACTGCTTTTTATATCCATTGCTTCTTTCTGTATGTCAATAGACATGGAAAACAGTATACCCCGTCCTTATTTTTATTTCCCCTCCATTGTTTTACATAGTGGAAGACAGACTGGTTTTGGTGACTGGAAGGGACACCCTTTATCCAATCACTGTTTAATACTGGTTGCATGAATAAAGTTGAAAATTAACATCCCATGGGTGAATATCTCACTTCATGGTGGCACGGATGTTCAGGCTCTAGCCTTTTGCTGAGGGCAAGGGATTGAGGCACCCTCCACAGAACTGGGGAGTCAGGTTGGGGATGGGATGGGGAGGGATCTGGCATTAGTCAGCAGAGATGAATAATGGCAGAAACTCTTGAGCACATCACAAGTAGGATCCAAAGATGCCTGTGGCTTCTGTATTGCTCATGAGGAATTTGTAGGTCATGCCCTTTAAGTATCAACATTTTCTGTGGCTTTATTATTGTTTTTTCCCCCTCTGCCTCTATTCTCCAGTTTTAACATAGAAGGTAAAATAGTGGTGAAGATTAGAGATGCTCCACAGCTGGTTGAGTACTTTGATGAGGTTAGTGAGCAGGATAACCAGGTGAGACTGCAGGCATTTTCACATGGTAATAGAAGCAACAGGTTCTGAAAACTGAATCCAGCATTTGTTTTCTGGGAAAGGGAGTGTAATATTTTCCACATTAATGCATTGTATGGGCTCAGTGTTGGACCCAACCCAATCTGCTGTAGTTCATGCATAGCTGGAAGCCCAGAAATGCCACTTTTGTCCACTGAAGGATGGCACTAAAACTGGTTTAGGGAAGTTCACTTGTAAAAGCAATAGTCTTATCACAACTGTTAGCTCTGCAATTTAAACCGAGTTGTCTCTTTCTTGTAATGTTTAATATATTTCAACTGCTCCTTCTGCCTATGTCTCCTTCCCTCTGTGCTCCCCAAAATGTATGTAGGCTCCCAACAGCAGAGTGCCACTGGAGGTAGGAAGGCTTGGTTTGAGGATGGGTCTCTGAATGTGGTTTGTTTACAGCAGGTGGAAAGCAGATGCACTGCTTAATGCTGTAAAGGGGAGGTGTGTGGTGTTTGGCAGCTGTCCGTCCGTGCGGCTTGAAAACGTGATCACTACTCATTGGAGTAGTGATGCACTAGATAGCTTTTGACAAACTCCAGATTGCAAAACAGTGGTGATGAGGTATTCATTGTGTATATGCATGTATAGTATATATAAAATACATGTACATATCTATAGTGCCTTGTGAACATCAATTCCAAAAGCATGTGGTTTAGGTGATTCTCAGAGATCATTTCTATTTTCCCTTCCCCTCCCAGAGATACCTTAACTGTTTTCTGTGGGAATTGAGTTGAAGTTAGACCTGGGGATGATTGAACAGATGACCCTCTGTTAAATGTGAAAGACCATTTCCTACTGAGTATTTTCAGGTGCATTATCCAGTTGAAATGCATGGCATCCAAAGATGAATCAGTCCCAGAATGACTGTTTTACTGACTCCATTGGATACAAATAGTTTCCTTTGTACTTCCTCTTGTCCATGTATACACTGGGACATACTTACGTACTGCTGCGCATCTTATTAGTGTGCTATATAACTGAAGAGAAGATGCTTTCTGCCTTCTAACTGAATTTCATGTGTGCACAAGGAGATGACAATTTATTTGGTGGGGAAAAAAAGAATTACTCAAATGGTGATACCTTCAAAATGAATCAAGTCCACTTCAATGTGTGCAGGATAGTAATGGTGCTGACAATAAAAATAATAATGCTTAGTACAGCATTTTTGTGATTCATTGCTGTACAGACACTAGCATGTTCTAAAATAACGGAGAACAGTAAGCAAAGCTGCTTTAAAGATGTTTGAGAAGTGATACAGCAGGAGGAAGTGGCTGCCCAGCAAGGCAGGGGCTGTACCAGGATTAGAAGTGGACACTTCCTGGTGCCAGCCCTGTCCTCCTCCTTCTTCTGACTCCAACAGCCAGCTTCTGTTTCTAATTTTTATGCCCTGTTTATACTTTCCATCTGTGGTCCTTCGTTTGAAATTGTGCCTCAGAATTGAGTTGAAAAATAGGGAAAAATCTCTGATCCAAACCCAAAGCAAAACACCTTCTACTCCATATAAAAGCCTGCACCCCCTCTTCTGTGTATTGTTCCTGCCTTTTATGCCTAGTGGCCTTTAGAAACCAATAAGTCCATGGTTCCTCTTGGATGTTAAAATGCATATTAAAAAGAATGTAAAAAGCATGTAAAGATGAAAAGCATGCATTCTTAGAATGTCATTAATTTATTTAAAACCTTTTACTTTGGGGTGATTAAGTCGTGCAAAGCATGGCTTTTACAGGTGCTGAGCACCCAGACTTGCAGTTGTGCAGGACGTTTTGCGTTGAGACCTGCACATGAGTTTGTCAAACAGGAATCATCCACTTTCTGAAAATGTCGAGGGAAGTGAATTGCCTGGGTGGACACAACAGAGTTGTTGGGCTTGGTCCTGGATTCTGGCTGTCCATCCTGCTACACGTAGCAGTTTTAGGTTGTTGCCAGTCTCTGATCAGACCAGACGAGGTGTTAAACAGCAAATTTTAATAGTGGTGTGGGCATGAAAAACTGAGATTTTTATTTTTGCATCTGGTTGAAAGCCAATTTTGCAGTCAGGTTGGTCTTCAGACAGAAAAGTGTGTTCACAGCAGTAGAGAGTATAAAGAACAAAAGCATCAATCGTTCATTCGTTTGTAGCTTAGTTTATGAAGAGCTTAGTGACTGTGATACCAGCCCGTATGCCTCACTTACCCCAAATAAAAAAGTGACTAGCAGAAGAAGGGTACATTTTTCAGGTAAGAAAACACATGTTCATGCGTTTGATGTTTTCTGCAGCTCAGGCCACAGGAGTGAGCTGGGTGACTCTTCTGCTGCTAGAAGGTGGGGGGTTCAAAGCACCTGTACTGTGTGTTCAGCAGTTACACGCTTATCAGCCTAAGCCTTAGGAACAATTACTGAAAATGAGACTTAGGCTCCCCAGTCACTCTGGTTCCTGAGAAAAACCTCAAGGAAAGCAGACTTCACATAATCTCTTAGCTCCAGTGATTAATTACATCTAGTTTGTTTAATTGAAATAAAATAAAAAATAACAAGAAGACACCTGTGGACACTGATATTCTTTGGAGCCTGGCAGTGCTTGTAGAAGAGGCTATAGCTGTGTGAGCCAGCACTGCGTATCATAGCTGAAATGCAGACATGAGGTCCGGGCAGTGCTGCTGGGAACATGCAGGTGCTCACCTCCAAGCAGCATGAGGGGCTGGCCACTGCAGCTGGCACTCTGCAGCCTTTGAAAATACTTCTGCGTGCTCATAGGAGGAAGGTGAGAGCTCAGACTGCACCAGCTTCTTTCATTTATTCTCAATGAGATCTTTTAAGATAGAGTAAGTCACAATTAGTCATTGCAGATTTTATAGGCCCATAATTTTTTTTAGTATAATGTACAGCGAGAAATGGCTTGTTTCCATAGATGTAGAGCTCAAGATACTGAACAGATTTAGTAAAAATGCTCCAGATAAGCAACCTGCCCTTCCCTCTGGGTCAAACCCAAACTCACAAATATTTGGGCCAAAGTGAATTTGTTTGAGAGGATTTTTAGAGGAGCTTAGAAAGGCAGAGTACCTTTTAAACTTTGAGATGAGTTTATGATTCACAAATAATTGTTACCAGTCACCTATTAAGTAAATTGTGGTTCTAAGAGTGTTGTCACTGAGGGATGGGTGATGGGGAGGAGGCAGAGGCAGTGCCCACAGTGAACGCTCTGGCTTAGCCATTAGTCATGCAGCCGTTATGCCCAGTTGGACAAAAGCCTGAAAGTTGTGGAGATACTAACTTCCACTCATAGGCCTTCTTCAAAAATCAGGGTAACTGATTCAGAAACTGGAATTAGTTTGGAAGAGTTTTCCGAGAGTGGTTGCAAGGACTTGCTGTGCAGCTCCAGTGTGAGGTGCATGAATGTGCTGGAGGTCCTGAAGGGCTCCATAATTGAGATCCACTGCCTTGCATCATGTGTATTTGTTTCTCTTACTGTGCAGTCTTATCTTAAGGCTGGAGATGTAAGAAAGAAGATGAAGAATTTCTTCTCAAAGCTATGTAGGCAATATAAATTTTTGTGCATTAGGCCAATTCTCAATTGTGTAATTATTTCCAAACTCTTATTCTAATTTTCCCATCTTAATTTTGGCTTATTCAGATCTTCCTTTGTTTGCTGTATCTCCAGTTGTGAGAAAACTGCAAATTTGATCATGCTTTAAATGTTGACCAAAGAAGAAAGTAAGAGGATGCTTTGTAAAGAATGTTTTTTAGTTAATTTGCTGAAAAATAGCTTCTGGGAGACTTAAAATGGGCTATACAGCATGTGTGTTTATTTTATGAGTATACATAAATGAATGAAACAATACAGAAAATCTGTGTCAATCATGGTTGCGGTGGTAAAAGTGGCTCTTCAGAGTGTCAGTGGTGCCTACACCTCTCACTACCAGGCTCTCACAGTGCTTCTCTTC
Organism: Brachypteracias leptosomus; assembly: GCA_013401335.1. NCBI lineage: Eukaryota > Metazoa > Chordata > Aves > Coraciiformes > Brachypteraciidae > Brachypteracias > Brachypteracias leptosomus. Next base: position 355,601 of record VYZX01026656.1, read on the forward strand.
AGCAAGGCTCTCCAAAGGAAGCATCCTATCTCAAGCATTGGGTAGCGTGAAAATGCTTGAAAGACTCTAATCTCAGTCTGATAAACTCCTCTTTCTTGTTCCACATAGTGGAAACCTCTGAGTACAAAGGAAACAAAATTGCATTTGAAATGTGACGATTTGCTGTTAGTTGAAGGAAGCAGAGCTAAATAAATGATTATTTAAGTGCATAGCTCAGCTGAAGAAAATGTAGTATGTATTGACTGATGTGATGATCTGAAGTAGCACTTTGGTATCCTACAGTTCTTTGTTGTTCATCTAGCAGCAAATATAAGATGAAGTTTAGAGTAGCAGAGCTCCTCAAAATAGAGTTTTGCCTTATAATATTGAAACTGGAAAAGCTGTATTTAACCAAAGTAAACCTTGTTTTTTACTGCAGATGTTAGGGGCAGGAGGAGCTTAGAAGAGGAGGTTAGCATTCTCCTGATTACTCCGGTGCTATTTAACTGGAGAACAAGAATTTTTAGAACAAACAGTAACTTTACTCTATTTTAAAAGTTTTTTTAAAAAAATATTGACTAGAGCTGTTCTTTGGTGAGTTGGTGATTTTCCCTGTTTAACCAGGCCAACACAAGACCTGGGCTGATTTTCTTTCTCCTCTTTTATTAATAATACTTTATAATGCTTCACAGGCACATTGAAGAGAAACTATATAAGCAGAGAAATTAAGTAGTTGGTGAGGAAGTGCAATTTTGTCTTCTCTGATGGTTTCTGAAATCTTGTGCTAGCCAGAGAACTCTTCCACTCTGCCCACTGGCATTTCCACACCTCTGCTAGTGCCTCTGCATTTCTTCAAGCTTTGCCCTACAGACTGCCCATTTTGTTACCTGGGAATCAGTTTCCTCCTCTCACCTCCGGATGCATTTTCTGGTCCACTGGGACATACATCAGTGGTGAAAGCTCCCTTCTCTGCCCTGATTTTACTTCCACTTCTCATCTGTCACATAGTCCTCTCTTTGCTGGTTATCCTTCTGTGTTGTCCAACTTTGATTACTTCTGGCCATCTTAGCTTTTGAAGTCTTTCTGGTTATTTAATCCGAAAGGCCCTTTATTGCTTATTCTCCATATAGAATCATAGAATCATCTAGGTTGGAAGAGACCTCCAGGATCATCGAGTCCAACCTTTGTCCAACATCTCCAACCCCTAGGCCATGTCACGAAGTGCCACATCTACTCATTTTAATAACTCCACAGATGGTAACTCCACCACCTCCCTGGGCAGTCTGTTCCAGTGCCTGACCACTCAGTAAAGAACTTCTTCCTAATATGCAATCTAAACCTCCCCTGGCACAACTTGAGGTCATTACCTCTTGTCCTGTCATTAGTTACTTGGGAGAAGAGACCAACACCAGCCTCACTACAGCCTCCTTTTAGGTAGTTGTAGAGAGCAATGAAGTCTCCCCTCAGCCTCCTCTTCTCCAAGCTAAACAATCCCAGTTCCCTCAGGTGCTCCTCATACAATATATTCTCTAGACCTCTCACCAGCTTTATTGCTCTTCATGCACCTGCTCCAGCCCCTCAATGTCCTTCTTATACTGTGGCACCCAAAACCGGACACAGTACTCAAGGCGCAGTCTCACGAGTGCCAAGTACAGGGGTACAATCANCAAGATGAACCTTTCCATAATCTTCCTGGTACTGAAGTCAGGCTGATAGGCCTGTAGTTCCCTGGAACCCCCTTCCTGCTCCTCTTGTAGATAGGTGTCACATCAGCAAATCTCCAGTCATCTGGGACCTCCCCTGTTAACCAGGATCGCTGGTAAATGATGGAGAGAGGCTTGGCAAGTTCCTCCTCCAGCTCCCTCAGCACTCTCGGGTGGATCTCATCTGGCCCCATAGACTTGTGCGTGTCCAGTTGGTGTATCAGGTCATTAACTACCACTTCCTGGGTTATGAGGGGTTATTCTGGTCTCCATCACTGTCTTCAAGCTCAGGGGGTTGAATACCCTGAGGAGGGGGCTGAATACCCTGAGGTATATACTTTCCTTGTGTTGAGCTGCGTGTTTTCTGTGGCTTGTACAACCTGATTTGTTACACAGGTCTTTAGATACTCCTTAAAGTGCCACTTCTGTCCAGTGTTACACAACAGATTGACCACCTCTGTCCACTTTTGGGTATGCACCTTCTTTTGTAGCTGGTGATGGTGCACCTGCCCATCTCACAGTTTAGATCTCTGCCTATGAGAAACTGGCAGCAGTCCTTGGCTCTGATCTTGTGTTATGCAGATCAAAGAAATGTAAATTAATACATACAATTATGAAAAAGCCACATAAGCAAGTCTTGCATGCAATTATAGTACTTCTATGAGGTTTTTTTTAAACCATTGCTTGAAAAGTTACGCTTTCTGTGTGTTTGTATATATATATATGTAGTATCATTGAAGCAATCCCCAGAAAAGATACAATTTATATTCCATGGATTTTCAGAATAACTTTAACAGAATTTAGATTATTTTTTAAAAACCCACATTAATAATAAGTAATCAAAGTGTGCCTATCACTTTGACTACTCAAGTGGGAATCATTCTGTGCATCTTTTGAAAGAAGCAGAAATACAAGTTTTCTATGTCAATAGAGTTTTTCCATATTGTAACTCTTCATTTACATATTTTCTGCTCGGAGAGGCTTATTGAGCACTAAAATTGTGTGCCATTACTCACTACATTGCATTAAATCCTCCTGCTGCTGTGTGCAGATGGAAAGAAGATGGGAAAGAGCTTGGGTTTTTTTCTAAATTACAGATCTGAAATTATCTTTTTTTTAAGCAGAAGCATTACTGGCACATTTTGTTAGCATATTCTGGGGCAAAGTAATAATGGAGAGAGATGGAACGATCTGTTGTTTCATCTGAACTTTCTGCTTAGCCTTTGTCCAGATGAATCTGAAACATCTCATTTTGGAGGGAAGAAGAGAGAAGTTCAAGCTGTTTGACATAGGAAGAGTAAATATTGAAGGATAAGTATGTATCCTCAAACTGGTAAAATGAAGCCACAGAATTTGGATCAGAGGGCTAATTGCCAAAGACTTTGATGCTAAGATGGGAGATTTCCAAACAAGTCTTTGTAATACAAAGTCTGTTTACAAGACCCAAAATCTGCACTTGGATTAGAAAGGATGTTTTTGCCTTGTTTTCCTCTGCCAAAATCTTATTTTGTGAAATCCTGAGCATATCAACGTGCAACTGTTTACACAGGAAGGCTGGGCAGGATTCCTTAGAGTGGAAGGACATTCAGAGAAGAGCCAAAGTGTTCATGTAGGCATTGCTTTACTGCATCCCATGTTTGTACATGTCCCAAAGTCCCACAGAAATTCCCCTTCTGAGAGGGTCAGGCCTTGCCTTGCTGTGCTCTCCCATGAGATAAGCTTCTGCTGTTCCACTTGCTGCTCACCAAAAGGACTCTGAACTGCTCCACCTGATAGCCCCAGCAGGAGATCATAGAATGTCTGCAGTCCTTTGCTTTGGACTTCCTGCATTGTAGGAATGTTTGCCTGTGCACTGCTATGGCTAAAGTGCGGTTTTGTTAATGCATTTATTCTTTTCTGGGCACATATACTTTAGCTTTCTTAATCTCATATCTGAAAATGTATTTGGGACTTGTATTAGTTTGAAATAACGAGCCTTCCTGCTCATTTGTGGAAAAAGTACTCTGCAGTTCAGTGAGCACTGAATCTCTTCTGTCTTGTTTTTATGTTAGTATCTGAAAAAGGTCCTAGTCCAGAAATGACACCACTATACTAGACACTAAAACCAATATGCAGAGTCATAGTCCCAAAGTCCTCTAACCTAAAAAAGTCCTCTAACCTAAGAGTCTGGCTTTTTCTTCTTCTTTTTTCTCACCTGGTGTGTCATGTCGTGTTGTAATGGTCCTTTGCCTCTCTGTAACCCTGTCCTCCTGTCTGACCACTTCCTTTCTTCTGCTGTTTTTTCCAAGCGCTCCTCAGACATTTCTAACACTTTCAAAATACCTGAGTTGTGTTCTCCTCTGAGGTGAACAGCCGTGTCTTCTTGGTGGCTGTGGGAGGCTCCTCTTGCTGTGGTGCACCTTTTATCTTGGTTCAGGACATGTGGTACTGATTTCAGAATGCATCCTGCTGCCCCACATCCATCATCAATGTCAAGTGCACTGCTTCTGTACCTTGTCTGTGTTTGGTTTCTCCTTCTATCCTGTGCATCTAAAAAGCTGTAATCTTTTTCTTCAGAGGCTTGTTTTAATTCTCCCGTACTTTGCTGTCTGCGAAGCTCTTTAGACCTTACTGAGAATCCACTATGTCCCTTTGTTTTTTCTCCAAACTGTGGATTTTAGATAGCATAGGTCAACAGGCAGCATGAAGCCTAGATCACTGGAATGGGCTGCCCAGCGAGGTGGTGGAGGCCCCATCCCTGGAGTCATTCAAGGTCAGGCTTGATGGGGCTCTGAGCAGCCTGACCTGGGTAGAGAGGTCCCTGCTTGTGTAGGGAGGTTGGACAAGATGACCTCTAGAGATCCCTTCCAGCCTAAAACAGTCTATGATTCTATGAAAGTCCAGCAGTTTGGAATTACGACTGATGAGTCTGTAAACCTCCTGCAGCCATGTTCTGTCACTCTCACATGGAGCAGAAACCTGGTCCCTGGCTTTTGATCTGGACTACAAGGCAAGAGGTGATCCTACACATGAAAACTACATTGCTGAGCTTCAGATATGTGAACATGGGTTGGTTTTTATAAAGGCTTTCTACAAGTGGACAGAAAAAAAGTAAAATTTCCAAATCTCAGAAAGCATTTTTTTGTGTGTTTTTTGAGGAATACATACTGATAGGGTTTAAAACTTCCCTTAGATTATATTTCTTCCCCATTACATTCTCATGAGGGGGTTTATGTAGTATGCCCTTACACAATATGAAAAAAGAAACCTGATCTTGGTGTGGGCTGTTTACCAAACCAGGAGATGCTATGAGACTGAGAGGTGTTTCCAATTTTGTTCCGTTGAGTGGTGTGTTGACTGTGTTGGACAACTGAGCTGTGCTTTCTATGGCAACTTATAAACTTCTCCAGTAAAATAATAACTTTAATTATTGAAGAGTATGAACTAGACCTAAATGAGCTTGTTAATATTAATGCTTACAGTACTTGCTGAAGTTACTAAGCTTGTTATGGACCTGGGCTAGTGTATTCATATGAGTAAACAAATGCAGCTGCCCTTTTTTATGGACGATTAGGAAAACACCTTGGATTTCTACAGGTTAGTATCAAAATTGTTCTCTGAGCATTTAACTCCCATACATTACTTCTGTCAATGGGCTTTTTATTAACTGTTTAGTTTGTCTGTTAAGTTATCCACTATTGATAGTTCTGACTGTTCACCTGTGTCAAATATTTTTGTATCTGTACCTTAAGTGTCTGATGGCTGACTGGAATAGGGGTAGAGAAATGAGAGACTTCAGCAGCGTGGCTATATGAACATTTTCTTTTACAAATACTGTTTGAGACCTGGTTTTGAGAGTGGTTTTGCAAGCTAAACGTCAGGAAGTTAAGTGAAAGCATTGAGCGGTCCTTTGAAAAGTACTTGTGGATCTTATTCAAAGGCACGTCTCTAATACTTTTTTTTTAAGTATTTTTTGAGTTGGACTGATAAATATGCAGTTTCATTATTTTCAATAGAAAGATGTGTCTTTTGTGTCTGTGCTGGAGCTGTGAGAGATCTACCAGGACAAAACCCATGGTGCTCCAGCTTCTGTTCCTTCTACCTAGGTATATATATAAATATAATGATCTTTTTTGGAAAAAGGCTATGTGAAAGAGTAGCAGAAATCCTGTGTGTGGAGGAGAAGAGAGAGTGAGCGTGAACGCGTGCCTGCGGTTTTGCAAGCATGATGTCATTCTCATTGGCACTGCTGGAGGGTGAGCTCATCGGGGAGGGGCCGTGCAGATTTACAGCTGTGCCAATTCATCTCTGCTTTGATTAACATTCTCCAGGCTCCCTTCGAGAACTAAACAACGGGCGCTGCGTTATGAATTATTTAAAGACTGATGAGAGCTTCTATTAAATAAAATTGGCATCAGCGCAAAACAAAACAGAGTGAACTCTCTATTTTGCTTCCACAATGGGGTTAAAAAATGGCATAGCAGGATAAACAGGTATTTTTTTTCTCCCCCCATTTCTGTTCCTTAACATTTTTGCGTTACTAGTTTTCAATGACAAGTTGCCTTTTTGTAGAAGGTGGGTATGTAGAGACCTCGCCTTTGCAGATCCCAGAGGTGGAGCAGCGCCGGGTGTTGCATCAACCAGCACTCAGCTCTAGGTGTTGAGGTTAGAACGTAGGTTTTTAAGAGGGAGACTTGGAGGGAGCTGTAGTGCTGCTTTCTTGCTAGCCCTGCAAGCAGAAAGCATCCCTCAATTATGGTAGTTAAGGAATCATATGGAAACTACAAATCAAGTATGATTGCAAGTGGCTTACGGGAGAGTGAGAATAATCAGTGCGTTCAACTATACCCTTTTTGTTCCCAGGAAATGGAATTAGTCTAGCTGGAGGCAATATTTTACTACATTTAAAAACTTAAATACAGGCATGAGTGTCCTAGATTTGTTACCAAAGCCCTCTGAATATTTGTTTTCTGTTGTTTACTGTGTATTTTAAGGTACTGCTGACTGCAGGTGTGGGAGAAGATGGGTCTGAGGGCAGAAGGAGGGAAACCACCGTTTGGTTTCATATATTAACAAACTCAACAGAATGTGTTTTTTTAATTTGGGGCTGGGTTTTGATTTCTGAGGTGCAGCCAAGATTTCCAGGTTCCCGTCGATGTAGGAGCTTTGCCTTGGAGATGAGGGAGGCAGGTTTGAACTTCCTTTGCTGGCACCATGCCCAGTGGTCCATCACCTGGGCTTACTGACAGTGAGCAGCAGCACCATTGTGCTGCCTTCTCTCCAGCCCCAAACATTCTACCTGTTGGAACCCGTGCTAGCTAATTTGTAGCTGACTTCTGTATGTGTATGTATGTAGAGTATATATGAATATATATAACATAACTGTTGTGTTGTGCCATACACACAACTTGTGCTCTTGTTTAGTTATTGGGTATTTCAGGATCTCTCATTTTGAAAACAATTGTTTAGGAGTGACTTGACATGTACATTTTCATATGGCCATTTCTTGTACACAGTTTCCAGAACTGAGTTTTAAATTAATGGGAACATTTTTTCCTGGTTTGGAAGTCTAAGGGAATTTATCCAGTTAGCTATTGCTTAATTCTGCATTTCATATTCCTAAAGAAATACATAAATAAAATTGAAGTAATTTATTATGCTCCCTTCTTATAGGGCCAAAGCCATAGAATCATAGAATGGTTTGGGTTGGAAAGGACTTCAAAGATCATCTAGTTCCACCTGCCCTGCCATGGCAGGGACACCTCCCATTCGATCAGGTTGCTCAAGGCCCCATCCAGCCTCGCCTTGAACACCTCCAGGGATGGAGCATCCACAACCCACCTTGGCAACCTGTTCCAATGTCTCACCACACTCAGGGTAAAGAATTTCCTCCTAAACTCATAATACAGAGGTATTTTAATCCTGTAAATGCCAAACAGGTGTTCTCTGGCTGTATAGAGGTTCTGTTCTGGAGGAAGAAAAAGAAAGATGAGTTTTGGTAAGATTCTCAGCACAAACCAACTTTTACAGGATTAGACCCTTGATATTAGTGGCAAGTATAAAAAAAATTAAATATTTGAAAAAATATATCATTTTCATTAGTGGACCATTCCATTTTTCTAATCTGAGGATTTCTCAGAGCATTTCATGCAGTGCACTGGTGGTACCCTGCTTTTTGATTGTTTCCACAAGGTTTGGAATAGCCAGTCATGCATAAAACCATTGATTTTAGCGTATTTGGCTTAAAAACAGCACAGGGAAAAGGATCACTTGGCTAAAGGACCTGGGTATTTGCAGAAACTTCTTATTGAGTCTTTTGTGTTCCCTGCTGGGAGTTTCTCCGGTGGAAAATTAATGGAAATTAAATCATACAGCAACTCACCAGGGCTGTCAGCTGATTTCTGAGTAGAGCAGGTATTTATTTTCCCTTTCCACCAATAACTGGATTCTTGTCACCACTATAAATGAATTTTAAAAAGCATTATATAATCAATTGCTATTGCAAATTAACAAGCTGTGGTTAAACTTCCCTTGTCAAATTATATCTTAACTAAGAGAAGAAAAATGCAGCATATAACTTCATTAAATACTTCTGGAGTGCAGATATAGAGGGGAAAAATTGTACCCTTTTTATCACGTCTGTTTCTTTGTTTAGTACATAGGACTGTGGGCTACTGAAACAAAGTATCAGCTAATTAATTCTCCCCGCAGTCTAACATGGGAAAATGCAGTCTGTAAGTGTCCTGAAATCCTCGGGTCTATGCCTACAGCTTTGCTACGTCATGTTCTAAGGCACAGCTTGAAGATACATGATTTTCAACTGATAAAAGTAGTAAAAGTCACAACTTTCATGAGGAAAAAAGTTGAAAATGGATACTTACTCCAAAGCTTGATTTAAGACTGCAGTTAAAATTCCGGCTGCAAAAAAGCTCCTCAGAGTGTTCATTTTCACAAACTTCTGTTCATAGAAGGTGAAGTTGGAGAGAGGCTCGGGTTAAAAAGAGCTAAATATTGACCCTGCAGATTTTGTCCCTGCAGGTTAGTTTTGGGAACAGACCTTGCTTGGATCACTGCCAGAAATCATTAGAAAGAGTGTGTCTCTCTCATAGCTGTCTCTCTTCTCCCAGTTTTTGAAGCAAATACTCATTTTCAGAACTGACATCGTAATAACGCCCAAGCCGCTCATGATGACTCAGAAATATTGGATATTATATTGCAAACATTCTGTGGTGTTAGAGAACCTGTTACATACACTATAGAAACACTGTTCCATCTTTATTTGGTGAGAACATAGCCTTGTCTTGCTAGATTATAACTCTCAGCTGTAGGTTACTTGTGAAAATGTTTGTGAAGGCAACTTTTAAAACATTTCATGTTTCTTTGACTCTAGTGAGTCTTCTGTGATTTTTAATTTTTTTTCAATAATGGTAGTTTTAAAAGAATCAGCTGAGAAAGAAACTGCTTATTCTTGAGGAATAAAAAATGAGAAGATGAATCATAAAAAAAGGCTGCACTTACTTTTTTTGATTACTGCATTTGGATTATGCAAAATCTTGACTGTTCACCTTGGCAATAACACTGCAGCGAAGCTGCGCTAGGCAGTTGGGCTTCCTGCTATAACTCAGATGCCCTCTAGGCTAAAATGTGAAATCAGTTTTACTTCTACACATCTCTGATTCAAGAGTGATGCGTGAGACAGTGTTGATCACGTTGTCTGATTGCAGTAACTGATTACAACAAATTTTTGTTTTTTTAAAAAAGTTACTGCCTTAATGTTTTCTGAAAAACTGGATCTTGCAAGTTGCTAGGTTTGGTGCCCCAAATTACTGGTTATTCCAGAAAAAGCATGACTGCAAACACAAATGCAACAGTGTGGTTTTATTTTGCTTTAGATTTTTATGAAATATTTTGGAAAGATGACAATTTTGGGAGGCCTTCCACCATATAGTGATAGGGGTGGTTTGAATATGCTCCTCTGAGCCTGGATACCAAAATGACATCTATCTGTGGACAGCATATATATATATATAAAATATATATATATAGTATATATATTTAAACAGCCCTAACACAAGTAGCTTTATGCTACAGTTGTCTTTTCTCACATCAATATTTAAATGTTTTAGTCTGTCTCAAATGTATTGCTTAGGAGTGAGCTATACTGGAGGAATGTGTGAGTTACAGAAACTGGCTAAAGCTTTTTTCTTTCTTCTTTTCTAAAATATATTTAGCAGTGTGTTTCCACGTCACACTATCCATTTGAAAATCTGTGTTTTCTAATTATTCTTTGACTAAGGCATAGGTGTTCTGTAGGTGTGTGTTTATCTTAGCAGCGTTTAATCTGGGACAAACATTTGTGGTTACCAATGGATCCATTATCCATGCAGAAGCACAGAAACCAGACCAGTTTAAACCAGTGGGAGCCTTGTGCCTCCCAGTGCCAGGGTGCTCAGGCCCCGGACGGACCAGTGGGAGCAGGAGGGAGCAACTTTCTGTTCCTCCTCCTGGACTGGGGTCTCTGCCATGCAGCTCAACCACCAACATGCTTAGTCATTAGGTGTCTCCTGGATGGAGAGCTGGGCAAAATAAAACAGTCAAGGCTGAAGCCTTTGCTTTTTCACCTCCCATTCTTTTTTTTTTTTCTGGGTTTCTGATTTGGAAAGGTGGGATTTTGCCAGTTCCCGGTACCACAGTCCCAGAGGCAGTGTAATCAGTGTCATACCACCAGGACTCCATGCCCTGCTCCTCATGAGCCAGGTATGGCAGCGAGGAGTCACACTAACGTCATCCTTAGAGTTATTTAAAGAACAAGGAGAGTCTTTTAAATCCAAAGTGAAGATGCCAAAATGCTTGGCTGTCCTAAGGCGAGCAGTCAAAGCCAGCAGAGGAACCACAGATGGATGCGTTGCGTAACAGCCTTGCTGGTCGGCCGGTTGATGTATCCCTTGTGACAGAGCATCCCCTCAGCGCAGCAGCGAGTGGGGAGGGCAGGAGGGGAGCAGGCGGGATGAAACCATCACCGCCTCAATCTGCCCTTCAGTTTATTCTCAGTTCTACAAAACATGGCCCTGGTTGCAAAGCAAGATTAAAAAAAAAAAATAAGTCTTGAAGCATGTGGTATTGTTTTAATGATATTTTTGCTTGTGAAATGTTTTTTGGAGGCTGCGATATTATAGATGCTTGCTTCAAAGTGATTTATCATGCTGTTTATAGCTGAATACCTTTTGTTAGCAAATCCTGTTTTGGATCATGTACAGACACAAACACATGGGACTGATTTCTTTCTGCCATTAAAAGTTAATGTTCCTCTTTTTAAGATAGATCTTTAACACGAAGAAGAAATATGCTTCTGGTGCATGGTTCTTTATCTTATTTTATGTGAAGTTAATGAATCAAAAATTCAGCTACAGGGTCCTGTGCAGGAGGATGGAAGATGAGATGAAGAACAAACAAAAATAATTGTAAGTGGTAGAATGATGTTTTCCTAATGATCTGTGCACATGCACACGTGCTCTTTTCCCAATTTACCCCAATTTAATTGTGTACATCATCAAAACATTGATGAAACTTGCAGCTGTTGCAGTTAATGCAGGCTCTGTGACAGGCTCTGCCCTGTGTTTTTTCACTATTAGCAGCAAGCCCTGAAGCACAGAAGGACCACTTGCTCTCCAAACTGGTTGTCACAAGTGTTGTTTTAATCTGTTTTAGTTGGCCAAGCCATGAGTCCCACAGTTCTCAAAGTCCCACATCAAGCTGTTTAAGGGACTTTTTTTCCTTCCTTCCTTATGAAGTAGTGCCTGAAGCACACTGATTTTTTGGATGGGTTTTCTCTGTGTGCTCTCTATGAACAACACCTTCCAGGTAATGCAAACTGAGGAGTTGAACCTACTGCTGAAGCTGCAGCCACAATGATCTAGTTTATAAGAGTTAGCATCTTCTTTCCCTGAAAATCAAGGAAGAGTTTTGGATAGTTTCCAAAATGTTTGACATCATCAACAGCAGGATGGTTTGCTGCAGTGGTGTGGGGTTAGATTTGTATCAGCGAGCTGTTGTTACACTACTGCTGTAATGTGCTTCAGCTCACACTGTTCCCTACCAGAGCTTGCTCCTGTCAGGAGGAGAACCTGGCTTTTGAGTGTTTGAGCCAAGTGCTTTGGTGTTAACAAAAGAAAGAACTTCACAAATTGAAGATGGCCCAGGCTGCCAAGATAAACTTGTGCTTCTTTACTCACAGCATGCTGTAAAGAAGGATGCTGGCCTAGATTTGCTCATCTGCTAAGATCTGCTGTGCAAACAGTAAAAATTTGTCATATAGGGGATAGAGAGCAATTCCTGCTCCCCAGGGCAGCTCTTTGCTGGGTGGGTTGTCAGATGTACCTCCATAGTCACTTGTGTCAGCTAGACCATGCCAGTGGGATTGTGAGGGCAAAGGGGAGCTTCTAAAGGTAGGAGAAGGTGGGATGGGTAGTGCATCCAGGAAAATTTCCCTATCTACATATTTTCCTTAATGTCAAATTATATGACTTTGTGCTGGAGGTGAAATAAGGCAAAGCTGGGGGAACTGATGACCTGCTGAGTTGTGCTGAGGTAGGCGAGAGAGTCAAGGTTGTGTATGTGTAAGAAGAGGTTGTTGGAGGGAGGTAAAAGAAATGATATGATGCATGTGTTTTGAAAAGCCAAAAGGTGATGGTAGAGAAGAGGTTGCAGTTAGGCTGTGCTGCCATCTCCGCAGCTGCATTGCAGTTCTACCACCTGAATTGAGATGTGTTATGGAGAAAGGATTAATTCATTGCCATATTTTTTCTGGGGAAAAAAAATAATGAGAAATTAGGCGTATTCTAAAGACAACTTATTCCTTAAATAAAAATGGTAAATTTTCAGATCACAGTAATGTTCTGCAAATATAGTGTTCAGCTGCAGTGCTCCAGGTTGCACAAAACATAGTGTGTCTACAGGATAGCAATGTAATCTGCCTCTGGGTGTGTCGTGTTTGTATCGTGTTAAAAACTGATGCCAGGTGAATGCTGTTCTCAGACAGTGCCTTGTGGAGAAGTAACTCATTCTCTGAGAAGGCCACATCTCCTTTTTCTGAAGTAGCCAACATCCTAACTGGGGGCTCCCAGGAGAGCAGTGAGGAGGTGGCTGTGGTTGTCCAGTAGTGCAGAGGGGACTCAGTCAAAGTGGGTATTAAGTGGGCACCAGACCTTGACTGCCAGCTTCTCACAGGCTGAAGCTACTCCTTTTCATCTCTTTTGTTAAAAGATGTACTTATTTGTTCATGGCTTTATTTACCTTCACCTCTGAATTTTCACTGAATTGTGGCAGGACTTCAGAATTCTCTGATGGCTGTAGAAAAAGGCAGGTATGCTAGTGGAAGTCGGGTGTCAAGAAAAAAGGGGAGGATGGGAAAACCAGAGCAGAACATCACAAGACAGAGGTACTAAGATGACAGTGGAGAAGTTGAGGAAGAAAGGATGTTTGAATGTATGGAAATTATGGACTGTCTGCCTGACAATATGCAAAGTGGGATGTTTCATATTTGACTCTCCAAGCCTACTTTTCTAGTGGGTAAGATTTTAAGACTAAACTACAACCAGTGAGACTTCCCTCCATTCTGAAGGAAGAGGTGCCATTCACTATGTTGTGTGTGAAAAGAATTTTCAAAATAATTTTAGTGGAAACTTAAATGTCAGTGCCTCTGTGGCTGTAAATATTCTCCTTTATTATTGTGGAAGATTGCATGTGCTCACCCGCTTCCAGGTGTGTTACATGAAGACAAAGAAAGTAGACCATTAGACCAGTACTAATAGTATGGAAATAGGGGG
>VYZX01026656.1:369106-421397 GCA_013401335.1 Brachypteracias leptosomus
AAAATGTTGTGCATTGTTGACTAACAGTGGAAAAGAATCCATTTCTGTATATGGGAATAGGAAGAGAACTGAATTATTTAATGGAAAATCATGCCATCTTGTCTGTGTTACCTTTGGTAGATAGAAGTAGAAATAAGGTTAGTAGTATCGACCATAACATGGACATTTTAGAACTATTCAGTAAGACCCCGGTAAATTTTTACTATAAACATCTATGGTTTAATACTAAATAGAGCTTCCAGGGGACAGTGTGGAAGGTGATGACAATGGTATCTTCAAGATGAAGAAGATATCTTCATCACAGTTAAATTTTTGCTATTATTTCTTCAGATGACTGGTTGTTCACGTACCTCTCAGTATCAGGAATAACTTTATGGAAGATTGGATAACATGAGCATAAACCAGACCCATAATAAGTGACTGGCAGTTTTATGTCAGGGTAATTATCGCTTGTAATATTTTTACAGCAGCATTTTCCTAGGCTAAAAAAAACCCAAAAGCATGCTCTGCTATGTTATTTAAAAATCTAACAAATTTAAGGTAACTGAGTCTGTACAGTGTTATGGCTTCATAAACAGTTACTACCACAAATACACGTATTACCAAGGAGAGTGTTTCCATCTAACAGAGCAGACTGGAGAACAAGCTGGACCTGGAACTAGCCAGAGGCTAGGCAGTGTATTCTCAGTTTTCCTTTGCTACCTGCAGGCCACAGTTCAGTTAGTTTCTCATAACGACAAAAAAGCTTGAATTTCAGACAAGAACACTAAAGATGCCAGTAGACTTAAGCCAGATGCAGTCTTCTGCTACCACGTATTATGTCAGTGGTTTCGTTCTTGTAAATGCAAAGCACTCAAGTAATTAAAAATAAACAAAACTCAACAAAACCTCCCACCCCTGGACTGAGAGAGCAAACATGTTATAGCACAATGAATGTTTAATGTTAAAAGCATCTTGGATAAATGTTGAGATCAAGAGTGCTTATAAATATTCCCAAAACCTCTTTTCAGTTTTAATCCATCTAAATTGACCATCTTTTATGCTTACAGTGGCTTAGCAAAAAAATAAAGAAGTCTCATAAGACTTCCTAATCAATTTTTATTTTCATAATATCTCCATATTTTTATAAAGTTCTGTCTTACATTTCATTCAAAATATAAGTATTTTGGCTATCTTTTCCTATAATGATGTTACAGATCATAGGTAACCTGCTTAGAAACAAATGGCAAAGCAATGATTTGGAGATTGTGTTTGCCCAAATCTCTCACTGTCCTGACAGGACCATAGGTGGTAATTGCTGGCCGCAGCTTTTTCTGGATCCTCTACCACTTGGAAGGTGTTTTATATATTGCCACTTGCAGATTATTAAATATGAGTCTTTCCCTGCTCTCCGTTGGTGTCTTATCTCACCACTTGCTTCAGGGAAAAAAAACAGTTAAATATTATTTTAAAATTGACATAGAGCATCTTTTTATAGATAAACTGTTCTAAACAAATTATCCATATAGGTGTGTTAGGACTGTATATAGACATTGATATTATAGAATGTATTTTGGGAATGTTAGAATTCAGAGAAAGTGGGAATCATACTGTTTGCAATAGATGAAGGAGAAGGAAGAAGGAAGAGCAAAATGTTTCTGGCCTTGTACTTGGTATTTCACTTTGGGAAAGACAAAGTTGACGTAGCATCTGTCATAAGGATTTCTTCAGCTAAT
Source organism: Brachypteracias leptosomus (assembly GCA_013401335.1). NCBI lineage: Eukaryota > Metazoa > Chordata > Aves > Coraciiformes > Brachypteraciidae > Brachypteracias > Brachypteracias leptosomus. The sequence goes on from VYZX01026656.1 coordinate 370,822, forward strand.
CACTGGTGAAATAATTATTTTCAAAGGTTAGGGAAGATTTACCAAAGAAATAGTTTTGCAAGAGGCTCAGTGTGAGAAGGAGGAGTCAGACCCAGCAGAGTCTGGGTGGCTCTGGCTGCGGGGCTGGGTGAGGGCAGCAAAGGTTGGAGCTCTTCAGCAGCAAGCTCAGTAGTGGGAGCGGCTGGTACCTGAAGAGGCAGGTGCCTGACCTGCTCTGTGTGCTCTTGGATGGCATCAGCTGTCCCCTTAGCACATCACAGCACTTCTTGACACTGTGCTTGTTAAAGCTGATGAGCTGAGACCTTGGGTTTTTTTAGTTCCCATCTTTTTCCATTGTCGACATGAGAGTTTGCGTTGGGTTGAGCAGCACCTCTTGGGTGTTGCAGTCAAGCAAAGCCCAGCCCAAGCAGCCCAGCCCCTTTCCCTGAAGAGCCCATCAGCGCTCAGAAGTATGAGTGCTTTTTTCTGTAAACAGTACACCATTGAAGCAATCCTGTTTCTGAAAGTGGGTGTGCTGTGAACAGCAACTAAGGCAAGGGCAGAAAAGGGATGAACAGTAATATATTGGATAATATTTGGAATAATTGGACTGTTGCTCCAGGGAGCTATTGAGACTTGGTTTGTGGAGACTGAGTTATTTGTTGCACCAGCATGTGGTCTTTAAAGTAAGAGGAGCTGGAACAGAAAATCCTCAAGGTTTGTGGGTGACCATAAGGGATAACTGCTCTCTGCAGGGTTCTGTTATTCCTTTCTGAATTTAATCTTTGCTTTGCCCTCGTAATCTATCCAGTGATTACCATTTATTTGATTGCTCTGTTTTGAAGTAGACAATTTCTGTTATTTTCCTACTTCAGCTTCTGTTGTTGCCCTGAGGGCTCTTTGCCAGATAAATTCTCATGATATGTCTCAGCTGTTTGAAAAGTAAAAATTATTCATTGGATCAACTTTTTCAATATATAGAATAAATTGTTCCTGTAAACTGCAGCTTATCTCCCAGTGTTGAATTTGTCTTGCTTAACAGTTCCCATTTATGCAGAGGGTTTAAAAACTGTAGATCTTATCACCAGCCAATAATGAGAGCAATGTTTGCTACCCATCCTCTCGCTCTCCCCCCTCCCAGCAAGCTATAGCCTGTATTTTAGAAATCAGAGAGCGAGACCTAGAGTTCAATCCTTTTTGCCATTTGAGTAGGTTTGAAATTTCAATTACCTTTAAGGGAGGAAGACAAGTTGCTTAAGAAGCAGTGATAAAAAGGTTTCTACAAAAAAGGCATTTTCCATCTGTTTTGCAGTCTTTGCCTCAAGCAGACTTTTCTGGGCAGTCTTAGAGGGCGAAGCAGCTACTCCTGCCGTGGGCTGCAGAAGGGCCGGTGGCAGCCAAGCATGTATGGGGGATGTGCTTAATATGGCATCCTTGTTGTGGCTGATGCAGCTCTGCCACCGCTCCCAAAGAGCTGTGGTGGTAGCCTACAGAGCAGCTGTGCTGGCATCACTGGGTTGCACCCATGTAAGGAAGAGATGGACACTGAGGAAGGGAGATCTGAGTGCTCCTGGGGACACACGCCTGGCATGGGAAGCCCTGCCATCCAGGGGCATGAGCAGGGACAGACAGGAGAGACCCCCGTGTAGGGGAGAGTACCTCAGCCAGCCTTTAGAACCACATACTGCATTTTCTTAGTTCTTCAAATCTATAAAATGGTTGTAAAAACAAATTGATTATTTTCTGTCAAGCTTTGGTGCTTTTAGTGATAATGGCTAGAGAAATACCTGTTTTTAGAGAGTCCTCTCTTTGTGGAGCAGTGGAAGGTGATGCGTGGTCTGATGTGAGTTAAAATAAAAGACTTTGAGAAACATGCCTTCATTACAAACCACTTTTTCTTCAGTTCTGTTAAACGTATTTTCTACTCCAGGGTGCTGAGAACCACTCTATGCATGCCTCCCATCTGATATGACTAATTTGCAGAGGCTTTTTATTGTCTTTAAACCATTACAGTCCAGATAGAAAGCCAGTTTCTGTGTTACTGATGACTCAATCAGCTCTTCTCTGGCTCTTAACCTGCCAGCCAGACTTCCAAAGGTTCTTTGAATAATTGAATTGCAAAATCTATCAGCTCGGCCAGGAGGAGGTGAACAGCTTTGAGGTGGCCTTTGATGCATTTTTCTTTTTCCCTTGAGAAGTTCAGGTGTATGTGTTTTTTAGAAGGGAAGTTCCTATATTTGTATAATAAAGGTTTTGATCATAATTCATTTCTAGTAGCTGTCAGGATCCAAAAAAATTGCTTGTCTGCAACAAGGACAGCAGAGACAGAAAAGAAAGAAAGGCCAATTATTCTGTATATGAACTAATCTGCAAATGTCACAAAGTTAGTGTGGAAAAGGTTAATTTTATGTTTGGCCACGATGAACAAAGGCAAAAATCCATAGCTTCTAATTAGTGTGTCGTATTGCTGTATCTCTGCTTCAGATATTCAACACCGATTTTCTTTTCAGATGTGTAAATTGTAATGCTCCCTTATGTTTTCAGAAGTATTATTATAGTATTGGACTGATTTAACACAATCTTTGAAATTATTTTCCATCGGTTTTTGCTTCATTGTGAAGAGTTATAGCTTTTACCAAAGATTACTGAAGACCTTGGATTGTTTATATGGATAATTCTCTCTATAATTTTTGCTTTTGTCTTTGGCAAGTGGGTTAATTTTTAATCTTCATAATCAATGACCAGACAACAGCAACAGACAAGATTATTTATCTGTACTATCAGTATTTTGAGTTACTAGATGGTAACCAAATATTACTGTGAATGTAAGGTATTTTATAGATTAAGAATATTTTGCAGCATGATGTTGTAGATCTGTGCTCAAGACAGAAGAGTGGTTGTAGTTACTTTGGATATATGGAGTCACAGCCACATGCATGACTTTTCTTGCTGATTCCTTGTTAGGATGTAGCCTTTGCCATTGATGAATTAATGAAATTTAAAATCTTTTTATTTTACCTGTAGAATGTGATTTAAGATTTTTATCTCTTTCAGAAGTACTTCTGTTATTACTGGCGCACTGATTACAATGATTCAGTATATGAAAAAAAGCCTGTAACAGACTGTAGACAACAGTCTTATCAGTATGACAGCATCTGGACGGTGAACCTGTGCCTAATTGCTTTGAGCATCACGGTGCTGGAGTTAGAGGTTACTGGTCAGGGAATTAACTGAAAGCTTTGGAATTGTGGGCAGGGGAAAGGCATTTGTCTGCTTTTAAAAAAATAAGCCTAGTTGTCCTTTTGAATAAGGTCCTTTTTATCAAAACCACCTTCTACCACTGCCAGTTTCTCTGCTCTAAGAATATTCTCCAGGACCCCTGAAATAAGCTTGGGTAAAGTACTGCCCTAAGATGCATTCTTTCCAAGAGGAAGAACTGCAGGCTTTTTGATCTAAGCCAGGCAAATAATGAAGAATAGACTAAAGACTTCAGAACTGAAATAAAATAAAACCGTTTGGAGACTGGGTTGTGGGATTAGAGGAAAGAAGAAATCTTCATAGCTGAAGTAGTAGGTGGACTTAAAATTGATTTAGATTTCATCACACCTACTAATGGTATAGGCAGCATCAGGGATTATAACTTCAGCATGCAGAAAATTGTCTTAGCAATGGTGGAATAAATGGTTTGTGAGCAGTCTGTGTAACAGACAAGTTATTCTCCTCTCTGAGTGCAAATACAGTTGTACAGCCCTGCGCAGGTTCAACTTCCCAGCAGAGAGAGCTGGAAGAGACTGGGGCAGTCGTAGGGCATCAACTCACGTGTGATGCTGACTAAATGCAGATGACTTAAGTGGTTCATGTCTTCAGTTTTATGCTCAGTCTCCCTCTCGAAGGCTGCTGTTGCTGCAGCGGTGCTGGATGAGTGATATATGAAATATGTGTTTGCATTTATGAGCCAAACTCTAAAAATGTGTTTGAGAGCAGAGCTGCATAAGCCAGCACTTGTAGCTGCTGAAATTCTTGTGGCTGGGAAGTACAAGGGGGACATTCTTTGTTGTTCCTGATGCACCTTAGGAGTGGCAAATAGTAAAAATAACTGTGATTCAAAATGGGCAGAGAAAAAGTCCAAAGTTTTACTTATTTGGGCTTTCCATATTAAAAATATGTTAAGTTGGATCAGGTAGAAAAAAGCATCCCAGCAATTTCAAGAGCGTGGTTTAGCATGGCTAGAAATGGCAGGGATTCTCATGGCTGTTCCTGTCCTTTGCCTGCCTGTCTAAACTTTAATCTTGGGCATGGATGCTAATGCTGACAATTTTGGGGCATTATTGCCAAAATTATTTGGAGCAAAGAGGTTAGTTTTTCGGAGCAGCAGTCCGAGTCATTGTAGACAGGGGAGAAATAACATCAATACAGAAGAGCTAGAAGTTGTTAAAGTTATGGACTCTTTGGAGGAACTTTGGGATTAGCTCTGGGTCTAGACTCTGACATCTTGACATCAGCTTGATAAACACTTGCAGCAACTGCTGTGGTGTGATTTCGCAGTTCTGCAGAGGTCTGGATGGAGCACGTTAGTCCTGTTGCCACACACAGAGCAGAGCCTTGCTAGAAGATTGATTGTAGACACTAGGCAACCTGTGGTCGTTTTGTCCTCACACGTTGCAAAAGTCCAAATATTAGTGGTTCATCCACAGCTGAGTAGGGACAAAGGAGTAAGGACAGTCAGGGTAGTTTTGCAGGAGTGGACTATAGAGCAACTGAATCCTTCTCAGAGAGTGGATTTTCATGGTGTGATACTAAGTAATTGGAAAATCATCTGGCAGGGTTGGTCTCCAGAAAATGTAGCACCTCCATGTCATCCCTCAGAAAAGGTCTTCTGAGCCCAGAGGAATTTGGCATTCTGAGTGAAATACTCCTCTGCAGGCAAGAGGACCTAATGGGTGATAGATTTAGGAATTAACTGATTATAGCAGATATTCAAGACCTTTCCAGTACTTGATGATGACCATATGGCTGCTGTGTTCTTTGCAAAAGCCTTGGCTGAAGGAAAAGAGGGTTTCTTTAACTGTAATCAGAACACAGCAGGAACCATCATTAGCGTTGCGGTTCCAGGCGCTGATGTGTTGCAGAAGACAGTCATGAGAGCTAAGCTGATGTGCAGCATGGGAGAGTGTTCATTGGCATCTGTGTGGGTCCTTCAATAAGCCAGAAAGCAGCTGTGAGGTCCTTCATAGACAAGTTTGAGGTTTGCTAACTAAAGTATCAAGAGGCTTTGACTGTAGCATAGTTTCCAGTTAATGAGCCTTCCACCTGATGGGCGAAATGTGATTCTAGGAAGGGGACTTCAGCCAGCATGTCCTGTTCCTCTTGGTGACTCAGCAATCCAAGTCATGGAAAACATCAGGTAGCTGAACACTTCTCATTCTGGGCTTTAAATAAAGACTCAACCTGATTGGTTAAATAGAGCTCCTCGCAAGACACAGAGGCAATTCTAGAAACCCAACAATGGGGGGAAAAAGTGTCCTTTTGTAAGAAGAAATTTAACTTGATCTCTAGTAGTAGAGAAGATGGTCTTGGATGTTCAGTTACATGTTTGAAAGCAGACATTTACAAGAAGCTGTCTGCTTTGATTCCACTCTCCCACAGGATGGAAAGCAAATTTCTGCGAGACCTAGTGGTTTTAGTAGTTTTATTTGGTATGTTCACTCTTCAGAAATTGTACATTGTGAGGAAGAGAAAAAAAAAGTGTCAGTATATACATTTTTACAGACAAAGTCCTGCATTGTCTAAAAAGCCCATGACTCACTGGGCAAATGGGTCACTGAAGCCTGGTTTCTTGCTGCATCCGTTATTCTCCAAACCCTGTCCTTCCTCCCCTGGCAAGCTGCCTGCCCTCCTCTCCCTTATTGCCCCTTCCCCTTGCCCTCTTCTCTGACTTGGGGCTGGTTCCCAGCATGACTGAGCTAAGGCAGCAACAGGCCCCTGTCTTCCTGCTATGCCATCCTGCTGGCTCAGGCACCCATCACCATCACACCTGCAAAACAAATCTTCTCTTTTTTAAGTTTTTTGCTCTGCACTTCTGCCAATTTGCTAATTATGTTAAATAATTGGTTTATAATCTGACCACGAAAAATTTAAGATCAGGCTTTCTGAGAGATTACAGGAAGGTTAATAGTATTTAATCAGAAGCAACAAAGAAAAAAATCACATCCTTTAGCTCCAGTTCATAATCCTTCCTCACCCTACAGAGAGCGGTGTATGTTATTAATGCTACTAGCAATCTTACCTGATTCTTTGTCTCTGTGTCTTCATCCAAGAAAAAAACCCCTGAAGTATGCACTTAGCTCTAAGGGTACAAATAGCTGAGATTCTGAAAAAAAAAAAAGTAGCAGGGTCAAACTTAAGGAGGGTCACAGTAATCCTGACAATTTTATCCAAAGATGTACTCTCTTTTCCCACTGTTTTTCCTATTTACACTGAGCTGATTTGCTTAAAGCAACCACTTGATATGTTCAGGCTGCCAGAGGGCTTTCTGAGAGCTCTGCTGGGCAGCTTCCCTTGGGTCCTGTGCTGTACTGCCTTAGGGTTTGGGCTGGGATTAAAAAAAAGAAACACTAAAAAAAGTTAATTGTTTGCTAATGTGTTTCCTGCCTCCCATTCACTGTGTTTCAGGAAATCTTCAGAAGAACTAGACATGGATAAAGTAACAGCAGCCATGGTACTCACCAGTTTATCCACCAGCCCTTTGGTCCGCAGCCCTCCTGTCCGACCCAACGGTAAGCACTGAGAGCAGCGCCTGGGCGGGGCTGGGGAGGGCTGCAGGTCCCTGTTCCTGGGGGCTTCTCTCCAGGAGCTGTGGCCGTGGTGGAAGACAAAGGGTGAGCAGATATCTTCTGGCAGTGCCCTGTGCATGCTGCGGATCATACTGAGCTGTGCTCTGAGCTAGTCAAGGTCTTTGGTGCGGCATTGGCAGAAATGAGAAGAATTTTTTTCTGTAACTGTAGAGTGGCTCCAGTTTATCAAACAGGAGATGCTGATTTCATAAATGAAAGATGAGTGCTGCAGAAGGTCTCCTGACCTCGCTGAAACACTAATTTTCCAAATGAACATCTTTTTTTCAAACAGTTTATTTGCATTTGCACCTATGCAGTAAACATGACAGCAGTTGTTCTTGTCCCCACTGCATGGAAATCAGATCAAATTTTGCTCAGCACTGCAATGGGGTAAGGCACTTCCAGATCACAGCCCTTAAGGACACCTATTTAGGATGTCTCAGCACTGTTTGTATGGCTTCGGTTGTTCTTACTACTTAACTAGTGTTAAATAGACACTAGATGCCCTCCTACTGTAAGTAATTTGAGGACTTTGAGGAATACTTACAGATGTGAATTAATAGGGAAGTAGTCTTTGCATTTCTTCATTGGAAGCAGAAGTAATCCACTGAATTATGTTCTTAAAAGAAATTAGTACTAAATGTTCCAGCTTTAAAGGTTTTTTGAACAAATAGTGTGGGTTTTCCATTTCTCTCCAGAAAATGTAAGTTTTATCCATTTAGCTGGAATTCTAGCCATGAACACCCATGGCTCCTGTTTGTGTGCTTTCTAGTGTTGAAAACCAGAAATATTTATGGAGTACCACTGCTCTGAAGAGCTCTGGTAAACCTTGGGCACCGACATCCTACCTCGGGGCTGGAGGTTGCCAGGCCCCAGGGAAGGCCAGTGGAAGGGTAAAAACAAACCTGCTCTCCAGCTGCTCAGCTCACAGCTGAAACCACAAATCAAGATGAATTTGTACTGACGTGCCAGGCAGGGACTTAGAGTGGCCAAGGCACACACACGTCCCACGTTGCATCCCTGGTTCCAGGGTGCTGCTCTGCTGTGGGGCAAAGCAGTGTCTGCCACCTGAGGCAGTTTGAGCAGATGACACTTGTCAGGAGCAGCAGTGCACATTTCCTAGCAGCTGTGGTTGGAAAGATCTTCCAAACAAGCCCTTTTGAATTGCTAATAGATAAATGGCAGCAGTTAACTGCCTTTGATATCTCTTCATACAGTCTGAGTGCTCTTTGATATTTCTTCACACAGCTTGTCTGCTTGTTTCTCAAAATCTGGGAAGACTAGCCTAAGAAAGTTGTTCACTGTTTTCAGTAGTCACAGACAAGATTTTGAAGCTGTTGTTCGGCACCTTATCTGAGTATATCTTAGCTTTGCCTGAGTGAAGACTTATTAAAGACTTAAAAGGGTGAAGATTTGATAATTTAAAACTCATTTGGTGTTGCAAGGCTAGGCTCTGATCTTAGTAATATGAGCTACAAATGTACTAATGATTAATTCTTCATACATCCTTTTCCAAAAAAGGGCAGTAAGTAGCAGTGTAATTAACCATTTGTTTAAACAAATGGAATTTTGCCTAGAAGTCAAAAAACAAAAGTAAGCATTAATATTAAAGTCTGATCTGTGCTGGAATTACTGGGGATGATCACCCATGTAAACTGGATCAGAGTTTGGCCCTTGTTTCCCTGCATCTGAGTAATATTTGGTCTGGTTCTTTTTCACGCAACTCCAGCAATGTGAAAAGAGCCCCAGAATATGAGTAAGTTGCATTTATTTATATTTTAAACTTTTTTTCATTGACAGATTTGTTAGTATTAATGAGAACCAGTGTTGGTTTTTTCCTGTTGTCAATCTCTTTAGTTTTTTCCATACTACTTTAAAAATGTTCTTGATTTACATCTCTTTCTCAGCAAGGTGAGGAGAAGCTGTAAACCCCGAGAATACAAAGTACCACCATAAACGTGTCAGAAAGTAATAGTTGAAAGAGTGCTGTTTTCTTTGTTTTTCTGAAGAACTGGAAATTTTAAGCTATGCTAAGGTCACAAGTTGATACCAGATGTACTTCTTGGCTTTGGCACAAGACTCAAGTACAAATACTTAAAAGAAACAAAAAATGCAGTCATATGAAGGCTGTAATCGTGACATTTTCATATGCTAACTTATTAGCTACTGGAAATGTACATGTCCTTTTCCAAAGAGGAGTTTGGGGGAGGAGGGAGGGTTGATCTCATTTATGCTCTGTGGCCGTGATCTCCCCTAGTAAGTCCAGAGACTTGGCTGCTGCCTGCACAGGCAGGGATTTTATGCCTGTGCTTGCGTGGTGGAGCACTGCGTTCTGTGTTGTGAACAGCTGATGTTAATGATTAATGGTTTCATCCAAACCCAACTGAATAATCTATCTGTAAGAAGCTGAGAAGAAATGAAGGAGTGACTTCTGCAGAACTGTTAAAGGCAGGCACTGGCTTGAAAAGCCTCTTGTCTCACACTTACATAACATTTCATGAACAGATAAGGTGATATTTGCTCGCCAGCTCCAAAGCCGGGTATTGCACAATACTCAGGCACCTGTGGTGTCATTGGGAAAAGCTTTCAATACATGAGTTAGGGATAGTCTGTACCTAAGCCATCTCTGCCCGTGTGCCCAAGCACTGTGAGAACCTGAAGCTTCAGGCAGAGCTGCACGTGGTTGCACCACTGGACACACTCGGGCCATACCTTTGTTGAGCTGATGACCTACATACTCCTCTCCTGCCAAAAGCCCTTGACAGATTGGGAGGGGTGGTGGCGTAACACCCGAGGACCTCAGTACATGAAGCACATCTCGGGCTGTGCCTCAGAATGTGAAAGCAGTGCCATTACTGTCACCCACTATGTTGTAGAGTAACATGTTAGTTTGAGAGTCCACTTATCACCTAATATCAGGGGAACAGCTGCAGTGAGCAAGAGGTTCCTCCAGCAAGTAGGTGTGGAGGTGATCCAGCGTCTGTTGTCCCATGTCTGAAACCAGATACCTAACAGTACATCTGTGTGAAGAAAAAGAGACAACATTCCAAGGATACGTGCCCACCTCATTTAGAGATTCAGATTAGGCAGAGGCGTGTGCACTAGGAGATTATGAGAAGACAGAGTGTAATTATGGTTTTCTTTGGTGTTTTGGTACTGGGATAGTGATACTGTTTTTGCAGATCTACTCAGTGTCCTGGGACTCAGATTGTATGTCCCCTTACCAGGGGATCTCCTGCTGGCCATGTGGTGGCTTGGAGCTTGCTCTGATGCCCTGCCACAGTCATGTGCTCCTATTGAAAGTTGAGGATGTATTTGAATGTTTTCCCTTAATCATGCATGCAACGTCTAACAGTTTATTGCGGTTTATGCTCCAGAACAGGTTATTTTTCCAAAACCAGCATTTCTTTTTAGAAAAATACTTTGGTTTTTTTTTTAAAATCCTCAAAAATTAAATGTGGAATGTGTAATTTGTTTGAGATAGATGTGGTTGTCCTCTCTACATCCCCTGCTTTCACTTTCTTTTATTGAATGTAGTTAATTACCAACATGGCATCTAAGCCTTAGATAAAAGAGCTCCTTAGCCCAACATGATACTGTTGTAATGATGGCTGTTATTGTTCTTGACAGAATCCCTAAATGGATCTTGGAAAGAAGGAGGATTTGTGCCTTCTAGTACCAGCAGCAGTGGATACTGGAGCTGGAACGCTCCCAGTGACCAGTCCAACCCATCCACTCCATCTCCACCTCTGTCAGCTGATAGCTTCAAAGCTTTTCGGACACCTTCCCAGCCAGATGATGGTATTGATGAAGCTGAAACAAGCAACCTTCTCTTTGATGAACCCATTCCTAGGAAGAGAAAGGTTAGCTTCATGTTATATTCCATACCCATGGACAGGTAGGATGTGAGAAAGGAACACCCAGACAGCTCTGCATGTGTGTCTCTCCTTGGCATCCAGTTAACACAGGCACTTAGCCCCCATACTGTGTCTCATTCAACCTGGTCACCTACTGCACACACATACTGCTCTTAGCACCACATACTTACTGGCAGATGGTGAGGTTCTACAGAGCCTCCTTCTCAGAAAACACTAGAGTGATTTCCAGAAGGTGTTGCCTCTGGCCATTCAAGGGATTTCTGTCCTACTTGGGCAAATTCTTTGTATGTAGGATGCAACAGGCAGCCTTTACATGTCATCACAAAAACTGGATATGGCCTTAATACTTCTTGTTCCCTGGAAGTGCTGCTTGTCTGACAGCATGTCAGATACCTTAATACTGTGAAGCTTTCTCTGTGCAAACATATGGAGTGAAAAAAGGAGAGAGAGATCAAACCTGATGGCTTTTGATACAGTATTAGCAGTGGCCAAATTTATCCTCCGTAGGAGTTCAAAAGCAGACTAAATAAAACACAGCTTAAAAAAAAAAAAAAAGTCCAAAACTAACCCCCCAAAAGCACTGTTACACGAGCAGGCAAGCTCCTCTCCAAGAAAAGGAAAACAAAGAGATGGCACTAGTCCAAGTTTCCTTCCCTCGCAATGCAACAGGACAGATTTTACATAGGAAGAGGGCTTTTTGTAAGAAGAATTAAATGAGAATTTATCCTCTCTCCTTAGTGACTTTGTGTCTGGCTCAGTCTGAGACAGTTAATTGCTTCATCACCAGCAGGAAGAAATTGTAATGATTGTTTAAACCTGTTCAGATTTATCCTTTTGCTCTAGAAGTTGTTTATTTGCCAACCCACACTGTTCTGCCCTTGTTTGTGGGAGAGGTGTGTAAAATATTTGTACTTCTTGCTAAAAAAGAAAAAAAATATTTTGGAGGACACCATTGTTATAATAAATTAGAAGTTAGAGAGAACTGTTGAACTAAAGACAGGTGATCTGGGGGTTGTGGGGACAGATGAGTAGGAATACAGAAGTGTGCTGGTTTGCCTTTTACTTCCCAAAGTTCAGCTGATGAGCATCACTCTTGTTGCTCAGCTGTGATGAGAGAGATGGGTCTGCAGCTGCCATCTTTATTGTTTCCTGACTTGTCTTTGAATATTTCTGTTTGTGCACCCACCACAGATCTGTTAATCTGTCTGTTCTGTTTTGCAGGGATTTTTCTCTGTATGGCAAATGTTTCATTTTGATAAATAATAACATTACCTACCAAACTTTGTTTTATAAATGAGCTCTGTTTCCTGCAGGTTTTTTTATTCTGGACCCAGCATGGTGCTTTATCTAAATGCAGCTTTGCACCTTTAGAAGCTGAATTAAAAATATTCAGGTTATTTCTTCTTCAGGACTGCAAAAATCAGAAGGATTAAACCTGAATATAGAGTGATCAGTGATCTTACTTTACTCATTAAAATTTTCTTCCATTTCATGTTTGGAAAAAGTCATGTTAGCAACCATTTCCCAGTAAGAAAGTTGTTTGCTTAAAAATTTCCACTAATGTAGCTTTTTCCTCACCAAATCATTTGTGTTCTATTCTTTTCCTAAATAAAACATTAAACCCGATTAAGCAATTTTTGGACTAAACAGAAATGAAAACATGGTTTATGTTCTGTATTTCTACTGAGTGAGATTTCATTTGGTTACATTAAAGTGCGTGGGTTTTTGCAGACCTCTAGCACTGACAAGAAAGCCAAAAACAGTGGAGCTAGGAGAGTGGTTTTACTGTCAAACTGGAGATTAATGTTAAACCATTCTGTGTTCATAAGGGCGCATATGGTATTCATGATAGCACATCAGAATTCCTAAGATATAAGTGATAAGTATGGTCTTCACCTTGCCATCATGTTTGGTGGTGGGTTTTTGAGCTGATGATAGTATTTAGTATTACACTGTAAAAGTAAGAAATGTATCTATTAGAATTGCTAGAAGGATTATATTTAATTTTAGGAAAAAAGAGTTCTGTATCTATTTGAATGGTGGTTGTGTTATCAGATGAAAAAAATGATAGAGGGAATTTATGTGCTATTTATCCTGAAGTAGAAAGTTTTCTTACAAACAGTATGTCCAGATACCTCAAATCTTAAAGCCCGTAGCCTCCATACTTTCAAATGGGAGATGTTAGACTGCCAAGTAAGAATGAGAACATGCTACTATCATTAACATGTATTTTAAAAAGCCCATCGTCTGATTAAAATTACATCCTAATCATCTTTCCAACAAATGCTGAATCTTACCATCTACTGGCACGCAGTTCCAAAGGGTCCAAGTTCAAGGTCAACTTCTGTTCAAGACACAGTGAAGCATGTGCTTAACTCTGAGGATATACTTGTTCTCCCCCTTTTTTTTATCAGGCTTTATATTAATATATTAATTTCATCTTACATGTAACTAAAATTATAGGATAATAATACAGTATTTTGAAGCCCTTCCTCATGTTTTCTTTAATAATGTGTTATGTAATAATCGAGAAAATAATTTTTGAGAAGTACAAGTTATGTAGATTTTTCTTTAAAATTTATACAGTAGGTTCCATTAGGGGGTAAAATTAGCTTTAAAAAAATCTGTGTAGTTCTACACAATGTGTTTTGTTTGTTACCATATACTGTACTTTAAATTAAGACTAGTCTTCAGATTCTTCAAAATATTGAAGATTGGGCTAGTTATAGTTTAATGCTCTAAATCAATGATAACTCAGTTTAGGCCAATGAAGTTGCATTAAGAATGTAACAAGAATATTAAAACGAGATTATACACATATTCTTTTAAAATGCTGAACACAGCCAGATGGCTTCTCATTCTCCTATCTAAGTCAGGGTCACGGCAGCTTCTGTGAGCAGGTTTGGCCAGCTCATGGGTGAATATTGTCATAGCAGAAGCTACAGTTTTCTGGCACAATATTTTTGTGTGTTGCAAAATTCACAAGCAGAAATATTCATAAGAACTTGCTTTAGGAAGATCTTAATTTAAGAAGATGCCTTGTGTTAAGTGAGAAGTCCTCATCTGTTGTTCTTTGAAAGGCTCCAGGGAAGTGTAGAAAGTTTTTGTATCGTCTGCCTCTTTTAGCAGTGAGACAGAAACTGGAACTTGGAAGTGAAAAAGCCATACCAAAGAGTGGAGAGAAGTAGTCTTGTCACAAGCTGCTCCTGCAGCTTTTCACTGGGATTCTGTTGAGTTCAGTAGGATGACACTGTTGACAGAAACTATTATGTCATTAGAGATTCAGAATTAGAGGCTCTGGACCTTCACAGTGTTTTGTAACTGTGTATCTCTTTTGGATGGTTTTCTTTTCATTCCATGTTCCATACAGCTAATGTTGCTTTACTCATAATTTTCAGAATTCCATGAAGGTGATGTTCAAATGCCTGTGGAAAAACTGTGGGAAGGTACTGAGCACAGCTGCAGGGATTCAGAAACACATACGGACCATTCATCTTGGGTAAGAGAGTGGTCTCTTTGGAAGCCTAAAGGGTTTGTTAGAGAAGGGCAGCAGTCACACTTGGCAGGGGAGATGAACTGGACTGTCCTTGGCTTTTCCATCTCAGATCCCTAGGTTTCTGAGGAAATGGCAGAGTAGCACGTCAAGGTGAACAAGATCTTATTCCAACAGCAAGGCACTTTCTTTCCTGAACTTTTGCGAACTTTGCTTTAAGGTCAGATAAAGCTCTAGGTCACAGTGCACTTCCCTAGCAGCTGCACAGCTCAGTGGCATTTACTTGGTATGTGCTGTCTGCACGCCACGTCCAGGCTGATGTTGTGCAAAAGACAGCAGGTTTCACATTCTTGCATGAATAGTTTCCAGCCTTACTTCACATCAGATCAGGTGCTTGTGCTAGTTCTGAGTCAAATTAACGCTAAAAAAATCCCCCCAAACCCTAAGAAACCTAAGAGAAAGAAACTGAGCTGCAATTCCATGTGGATATTACTTGGACTAGAAGCAAAAGCGAATGAATCTTGTATGACACCAGCTTGTTTCAGAGCTTTAGTTTCCAGCTGCAGTCTCCTGTGCAGTTTGCTGAGTGACCTCACTGTCTCATAGACAGTTACAGTGGGGACTCAAGGTCTTCACCTGTTAGGTATGTGGAAATACATCTCTGAGTGTAAGTCTGTTACCCAGTCCTTTCTTTACCAGTGTCTGCGTGAACTGTATGGTGAGGCTGTTCTCTAGCAGCTTCTTCTGTTATGCCAAGGAAAGTTGCGGTGAACGGCGGCCATAGCTATATTTGGTTTAATTAAGTAACCTATGATAAGATTACATATTGTTTGCTGTAACATTAGTGAAGTGTATCTTGTCCGTGCTTGTTATCTCTACCCGGCCTTCTATGGCTGCTCTGTCATTTCTGAAGTCAAAGTGCATTGAGATTCTTGTTAAACTTCAGTAGTTAGGAATGAGAAGCTGGTATTTAAGCTGAAGCATAGAAGTTAAACATCTACTCCAAGGTCAAAGAATTAGTCAAGAAAAACACAAAGAGAAAAGAAATCCCTCAGACTAGATGATTTTCTTTTCATCTCCCCCTTCCCTGCAGCCAGAATGCTGACAAAGTAGGTAGGTTTGAAACTGGGAATATTTAATTTATTGACAATATGAATATATTTGCTCATGCATCTGGAACTTAAAATTTACCTTGGGATTCTTGCTTTCATGTAATCAGTCTTTCATTCTTTGTCTTGATACAGACGTGTAGGAGAGTCTGACTACAGTGATGGAGAGGAGGATTTTTACTATACAGAAATCAGGCTCAACACGGACTCAGTAGCTGATGGCTTAAGCAGTCTTTCCCCAGTTTCTCCATCTTTAGCATCTCCTCCTTCCTTTCCCACCCAAGATACAATCCGTCCTGAAACTTCCTGTGCCAAAACTGAGACTAAATTGATGACACCTCTGAGCCGCTCAGCTCCCACCAACCTCTACCTCGTACACACGGACCATGCTTACCAGGTAACACTTGTAAGAGTGAACTCCATTGTTTGCATTAATGTCATTAGTGTGCAAAGAAACATCAGATCACAAGGTTTGGGTTTTAAAAAGTCATGTCTAGTTTTAATGGGTTGAAAAGTTTTCAGGGCAGCCCAAGGGGTTCATCTTATCTGCATTTAGATGTTCAGTTCTGAGCTAGTTTTTGTTTTTCTGCTTCCACTGTAGCCACTGGATTTTGGGGTGCTACTTATCCAGCCACACATAAGTGCATACTTCAGATGACAAGAGCTGCTCTGTGTATCCCATTGCCTGCATCAGTTAATTCTCCACTGACCTTAAGGAGGGCCCAGAGTGGTGTGCTCAGATGTGGTCTCCTGTATTGTGAAAATTCTCACTCAGTCAGCCAAACCCTTCCAGAGTCTCTGCTTGTACAGGATGTGTCTGTAGGCAAGTACCCAAGGGATGCCGGGAACAATTCATTTCCTTTATTTGTACAGTGCGAGATGTCAGTTTGCATATGTGAAGTAGAGCAGGAAGAATGAAGAGACATGTATGGTATCCTCCTACTCTTAGAGGTAATGCTTTGCAAATGGCAAAAACCCAATCAGATCCAAATACTGTTGTTGCAAAAACTTCCCAGCTAAGTTCAGACAGAAAGCATTAATTTTAAAAGTGCACTAAAATTTGACAGGTTTTGGTCTGGATACCATATGAGAAGAAGAATAGAAGCTTTGAAGTAGTGTGGTCCATGACCTGCGTATGCACCAGAGAACTGAACTCTTAAATTTATCAGATGCAATAACTTTTGTATTGTGCAGATGAAACCCTTTTGTTGTGTGTCTGGAACAGATCCACTAACTGGGCAGAGGAAACTACACAGAATTCACAGGCTTGTTTTAGACACTTGTGCATGGTGGAAAGCATGGGTGGAAGCTCAGCATCTCAGGTGCCAGAGCTCTGTCTCCTTCTCAAGTTGTGCTGGTTTCAATACTTTTCACCAGGGAGGAGTGACACAGCCCACACTTAACAGCTTTCTAGTTGGAAGCAGAAGGCAGGGACCCTGCTTCAGCACTCAGGTTGTACTTGCAAAGAAGACAGCTTCTGAAGAGCAAGTCAGTGGCCTCTGGTGCTAGGGTTCCTCTGGCCCAGCAAGAAGAGCATTCTCCAGGAGGCAAAGTGGAGATTCAACTCCACCAGAAAGAGAAGGAATTGAGCCCAGCTTTCACTCATAGCATTTAAGCATTCTTGTGACTGATCTGTTGTGTAAAAGGGGACAGAAGAGCAGGTGATGGCAGCACCTTTAATACCACTGTATTTCCTGCAGTTTGCTTGCTGGAGTGAGCCATGTACAGAATTCCAGAACTTTTTTTACTTCTGATTTTGCTGTATGAAAACTAAAATTACTGGATGGGAATGTAGTGATGAAGATGATCTCTGATATGAATGAGAACATGAAAGTGGAAGTTACTTCATTGGGAGTGAAAAGGCAGAATTCACAGCTCTAGGAACTCAGATAAGGGAGGCTGAATAATATTCATCCCAGGATTCTTGCTAAAAAAGGCAAAAAAATACAAAACCCAAAGCTGGGTTGCAGGAATACTAAACAGATCTGTTAATTGTCACTTACTGTGTGACTGGAAAATGACAAATATAATACCTGTAGTAAAAAAGGTGTAAAGGGAAAGTGAGGAGGCCAGTCCCAACTCTTCTCTCACCCAGAGGAGTGAGGAAAGATTTAGAGGAATAACTGAAGAAATTGTGGAAAGCACAACAAATGCATTGAACTGCAGTGGAGGAACCCCAAAGAAAGATTATGCTAGAACAGTCTAACATCTTCCTTGGGCAGAGTAGCTTTGTAAACAGCACAGTAGCAGTACAGAAGGACAAATCCCTCTGGATTCAAGGGAAGAATTTGATCTTAAAGCATGCAGGCAGTATTTGTTTGACTAGAGATTAAATTTAGTGTAGTGGAGAGAGCTGGGGAGTCAGGGAGAACAGCAGTGAGTTATTTTGGAAAGGCCATTGAATGTTATTAGTGAAGGTGAATGAAAAGCTGGTTTTAGGTCTGATCTCATTTTCATTAAATCATTTTGGTAGTAGATGAATACTGTAATCAACTTTGCTGATAACAAACCTGGGGGAGGTCAGCAGCACAGGGATTTATACATCGTGCTTATGTGTCTGGATGATCTTAAGAATAATAGGTTTTGGATGCAGTTTAATGGTAGAACATGCGAAGTCCTGTACCTTAGGAACTAATGAATTTTTTCTGCTATAAACTGGAGTTAGAAAATTATGTGAGGAGGAAACTTATGTTTGTTAGTCAAGCACAGAATGACTGTGAGACAACAACAATATAGCTGTGAAGGGGGAAAAAAAAGTTGCCAGCTTTCTGGGATAAGAAATATCTAGGAGAGACAAGGATTTTTAATGCTGTTTTATGAGACCCCCAGATAACTTCAACTGAGATCCTTAGTAGAGTTTGGGTCAGTCAAGTTCAAGGGTGATGAGCTCCAATTAGAAGAGGTAGAAAGAAGGTGATCAGAGTGAAGAGGGAAGGCAGGGAGGATATGAAGGTTCTCTCCAGCCCGGGGACTGACAGCTCAGGCAAAGCAGAAGTGAGGAGAGGCTGGGATTGCTGTCTGTCTGGGGAGAAAGTGAGAGGACAAACAGGAGAGGGGAAGTGAATAAGCACATGCTATTTCAGATACAAGGGCAATGTTGGCACAAATGAATAATTATAAATTATCCATGAATATATTTTGACTGTAGATTAGATGGAGGTCTCTGAGCAAAGTGAGATCGGGGTATAGAAACTCTTCAGTTTGTTGTAACCTTATGGTTGTTTACTTTATGGAAGAGATTGTCTAAAATGTTAGCCTGAAAAAGGTGACTGTGCTTGATGAGCAAAGATGCACGTCTGGGAGACAAAGGAGCAAGGTGATTGACTGTCTAAATCTGATTATGTCTGAGGTTGATATTTAAGTACTGGAAACAGAATAGAGCACCATGGTATTTTAGGCAACTGCAAATTATAGCAATTTAAAACTTCTCATACTTCATGTTTCATTATGAAACTAGTGCCTATACCTGTTAAGTTTAGCTACAGAGGAACTACAGACGGGCACTTTCAGCATCTAGGATTTCCCTTGCGGGTTTTACTCAGATACCTGGGGAGGTCCATGCTGAGCAGAGGCAGCACCACCTTGCTGCCCACCCGGCTGCCTCCAGTTCTTTCTGGCAAGAGTGCTGTGGCCATTCACTCCTTCCCATTTGAACTGGTTGTGATGAAGCACTACTGGTACCATCTGGAGTTGCCAAATGGATGTTTGCTCCGCCTGCGTGTGTGGATGCTCTTGTGCAGGCTTGGCGGCCTGCAGGGCATTGCTGCCATAGGCAGAGGCATCCTTGGTCTCAGTTTCTTCTCCTTGGAGAGACTCCAGAGGATTGCTTCAGCACTTGTTTACTCTGAAGGTTATCTTTATTGGGGACTATCAAGTTGTAGTTTGTCATCACTCCTCTCTGTCTGGTGGCTCAGGGAAGTGCTCCTTTCCCTGAAGCAGTGAGGCAACTTCAACAGCCTCAAACGCGAACACTGCTTCAGTGACTGTATTCCATTATTGTCAGGTGCAGGCAACTGAAAAGCAGAAGTAAAAGCTCATTTTTAATAGCAAGTTCTTTAAAACTTTAAACCAAGGAGCCTTATTTTTTGTGATGAAATCTTGACATTCAAGAGTCAAAGGGGGCCTGTGTTCAAGGTGGCTGCTGCTTGCACTCCTGCTCGACAGAGTAACTGCAAAGGTCTGAAATTCTTGACTCTAAATTAAATGGGATTTAAAAAGGGGCAGGGAAGAATTCCAGATTGCTCATAGCCCAGTGAGAAAACCAGAGGGAAGGCACAAGATGAAAGATGCTCAATGGTCTGAGCTCAGATTATCAGATATTGCACCCCAGGGGAGCACTTGGTATTACAGCCCAGATGGGAAGGACATAATTGTTCAAGGGACCCAGGGGTCCTTCAAACGCTTGCTTTAGCTTAGTCTTTTAAGAGCTTTTTTTTGAATCCCAGGGATTATTCTCAGCTCCTTGTTTTTAAAAGGAAAGACTGTTTTAATTGGGATAATTCTTAACAACGTTTATCTGATAAATGAGAAATGGCCAACCCTTATTGTTGATCGTTAACCCTGTTGTCCAAGGACAGCCAGTCTTCAGTTGTTTAAACGAGCTGATAATCTGTTTAAATACTGCCCTGTTTATCAGTGTGGAACAGCTGATCAATTGTATTAGTTTTTGCTGCTAACTGGCATTATTTTAAAAGTTATTTGTATATGATGTTTGATTTTGTGTGGGTTTTTTTAATCAGATCTAGCTTTTAAGGGATTTGTGTGGATTCCTGTGAGTGAGAATTATCATCTTTCTCTAAAAATGGTTTTAAGAACAGTGATCTATAAACACCTCCTTTCCTTACTGGCTTATCCATTATTATCCCTCTCAGAGGGGTAAAGTGCTTGTCACCATGCAGTCTTCTTCCACCTTGGAAAAACTCTTTTACAGTTTCAATGAGTGAAAGATCCCTTGAATTGCTTTGGAAGAGGAATACTTCTTACTGGAGTAATACTTTCTTTTCACACAGGCCACTCCTCCGGTGAACATTCCAGGGTCAGCAAAATTCACTCCCAATGGCAGTAGCTTTAGCATCTCTTGGCAGTCGCCTCCAGTTACCTTCACCGGCATTCCAGTAAGTGAACAATAAAAAAAGAAAGAAGTGATACGTTTTTAGAAGTTTTTGGTTTGTTTCACATTTTCTCACAATAGAAACAAATTAAATATATGCCTTAGTTTACCACCATGGCTGATTTTAACATTTTTTCCAGTCTCTTTAATTCAGTAGTTACTTTTTTTTGCATCAGTGTCTACAAGAGGAGAATTGAGTCTACAGTACATATTTTTCAAACTGTATGCTTACAAAAGAACATTCTGGTAGGTGCAGAGCCTGGCTCTTTATGCTCCTTTTTGTGCCACTAAGAGATTTCTTACAAAACTAGATGATAATTCGGGGAGGTGATGGTTTTGCTAACAAGCTCATTGGATTCAAGCAGTTGGGCTGTTTCCGGAATGAACTCGGAATATGAAGCTCATTTGAAAGGCAGCTGAAAGAAACAAGATGAATGCATATGTCTAGCCCCTATTGATAGTGGAAAATTGTTGTTTTATACAGAACATACGCTTATTACATATCACATTTTGATATTAATACAATGCATTTTCACAACTTTTTAATGAAGACATGTTAGATGTATGTATTAGATGTAAAGTCAACTCTGACTTTACAAAAAAGCCCATGTACAAGGCCTAACTTCATGAAGAGGACTGCAGAAGTTCAGTGTTTGCTTAAACACAGACTTCCAGTGGTCATAAACATAACATAGGATAGGTGTGGATACTTCAGGGTGAGTTAGAAACCTTTATGAAGGGTTTAGTTCTGGTGCCTCGCACGGTAATTGCTAAAAGTAAGTGTAAATCACTATTTATGAGTAGTAGAAAATCTTCTGTATACTAAACAGAAATAAGTATTAATGTAATGTATCCTAGTTTTTATTGGAAAGCATTTTTCAGTACAAATTGATATTCTCTAATCATAAACCTTTTTGATATCATAACATCTCATTTAATACTACACTTTATGAATTTTAAAAGTGTGTTATATAAGGCACATTGCTCATCCAAAGAACCATACAGCTTTTTTTCTCCTGACAGTGAATATTAGACATGGCGATAACAGATACTATTTCCCTCCCTCCTCTTCACCAAGTGAATCTCCAGAGCTTCTTACTGTCAACCTTTGGCAAATCTTTGGAGATTTTCTGCAGAAGCTGCGGCATCCTGCAGGGCTGATAAAAAATGAAAGTGGCTGAATCAATTACACTGTATTCTGTCAATGAATATTTATTAAATTCCATCAAGGAACAACTAACAGTGAAAGACATCATGCTGGCAGCAATTTCAACAAGAGTGCCTTGACAGAGTGTGCTATCCATAAAGTTCCTTGAGAATTTGATTTCCCAACAATGGGGTTGATACGAAGTAATTATGAAACTGGCTTCTTTTGTGGAGTAGCAGAAATTGGTGCCAGGGAATCTAAAAATGCAATTAGCCACCTTGTAAATCAGACACTTAAGAGGACAGGATTAGATACATATGTGTTGAGTTTACTTGTTTAAGCAGCAATCTTGATCTGTGGCTGCAGAGTTGAGAGTTCTTGGCATTTAAGAAATGCCAAGTCACATTCTGAGAATTGTATGGAGATGCCAATTATTTAAATACAATTTTAAAATAATCCCACTGGGGAAGCAATGATTATGGCAGAATTACAAACTGCACAGGCAACCAGATAAACTGCTTTTATATGTCTGTCTAACAATATAAGGCTATTTAGCCAAAAAAAAAAAAAAAAGGGAAAACTTACAGGTTTGCACACATTTGTCTATTCTGTCATCAGTGAGGTCATTTATGAATTATGAAGGCTTGCCTGCAATGGCAAATTATGTGCAGTAAGCGAGGGTGCAAATGCAAAGTGATGTTAAACAACTATATATTAAAGCTTCATTTCTCCTGATTCAAAATAAATGAGATATTGCCTTATAAAAACAGGACTCTGTCAATTCCCACCCTTACACTGAATGTAACTACTTTAGGAAAGCTATAGTATGAGGGACTTTCTCCTTTTCTTATGAGGTTTAAGTCCAGACTATGTGACAGAGTCAGCATGCTGTGAACTCATGCAGTTGTATACATACATGGTCCCTGAGATTAGATGCACATCTCTAGCACCCAAGGGAAATTCAGAGAGTAAGTCCAAACCATTACTTTTTGCCTGACCCTTAGTATTTAATCAAGCAGTTTTCTAAAATGGCTTTGGGATGGTTTTTTTGCCTGGACAAACCACTAAGCAGTAAAGGATTAGGTACAAATTTGCACAAGTACATATGTATAGCATTTCTTCATTGTACTAGTGATGCTGGAATGGGACCATTCTGTCCTTGACCCGTTAGAGGGCTGTTGAATCCTGGTTTTGAACCGGCTTTAGACCTCTGTGTCAGCAATTAAGTCCACAAGAGAGACAAAATTTCAAAATAGTCATCTTTTGTGGGGCTTTTTGACACCTACCTCAGGTGTTTCCCCATTCCTGTGGACATTGAATTTCAGTGACACTGAGCGCTCCCTGCTTGCTGTCCTGTGAGCTGGGGTGTTCAGATTTTGTGACTTGCATTAAGTCCTCACTTTCAGGCAGTCTTTAGCAGAGCAGCACTGAGAGGCCTCTGTGAACATGAGTGTGCTCATCACCAAGTTCTAAGCACCTCAAAACAAGCTCTACACATGGCTGGATCAGTGGCGTTTGGTCCTTATACTTTGTGCTATGGATTGTGCATAAGTTAGATTCCAAAGGCAGATGGGAAATACATTTTTCTTACAATTTTCCCCAGATAACTGCAGGTCCAAGAGAAGGTTGAGTGTTGGCACAGCTATGAGTGGTTGCTAGGTGCAATTCTCTGTGTGAAGGAGAAAGGACAAGTTATGTTTGCTCTACCACTTGAGACTGAACTAGGACAAAAGATAGAGCATAGGGGCTGCATGAGGAGGACAAATTAAATGATGCAAGGGGGATGAGCAATGGTGGACTCTGTCTCTTTTTGTTGGAGGACTTACCATAATGACCATATAGTTCCACTTTTTTGTAATGTAGGATAAAAGTCTTCTTGAATGCCAAGGTGATGTCCACTGTGTGATAATGATTTTTACCTGCCTGCGCATAAGACCCAAAAAGGTTGAGCAGGAGACATCTTTTAAGTTTGATAACCTGATGTTTACAGAACACAAATCTTCTCTGTAACCACAGTTTCCCCCAGGAGATGTAACTGGAAACCCCAGGTCCTCACTTCAAACAAACACAGTTGTTCCACATCAGTTCTCTGTGTTAGGCAGCACTTCAAATGTGACAAGCCTCCGAGGGCAAAGATTGCCCTCCTCTTGTCACACCCTCCTCATAATCTACTATCAGTGTTGCCTACAAAGGAGTACAGCTAAGTGTTATTGTCTAGGCCTGCTGCAAAGCACATCAAAAGACACTAAAGCTCAACTTCAGTGCAATTTATCTGCCTTGGTGTGCCAAGCCGTGGTGGAGAGCGTGAGGGGAGATGCAGTCTGCATGATGCAATTACTGCTCACGCCTGTTCTGTGTTTGGAAGCAATCAGGATAATTGCTTATAACATAGGAGGCCTTCAAATTTCTTTTTTGTTCAATGATAACCAAGGAAAATGTTGAGTATCAGTTAGCAGTGGTAGATATTAAGAGTTTTATTTTTTAAAAAGCATTTAAGAACCATAGCATAATTGGAGATCTCTGGTTGCTGGTAAGCACTGGAAAACTGCAGTGTATGGTAAATGCCAAAGACTAGAAAAGTATTTCTGCTTTGCATTTTGTCTTCAGTGTTTCGATCATTCCTAGGTAAAACAAGAGAGATGGTTGATAAAGGATAGGAAAAAAGTAGTAGACAACAAGCTGCCCTTAGTATTCTGAAGTGATAGGACAGCAGAAACTGGTGTGGTCTCTGGATGTATAAAACATGGCTTATGGTAAGCAGGCAGAGAGAGAAAAAATTTCTTTCAAGTTTCGGAGGTGTACTTCATGTATCAGTAATGGTCCAAACTTGTTCAGAGTTTAACTGAACATGCTGCACATGCAGTTAAATCAGAAATTCCCGTAGTTACCAACCAAGAGTAAAAGCTGAAAGAGTGTCTGCACTCCATAGCAAGTATTGGGGTTTTTGATACTGTGAAGTAGCTATAAAATAGACTTTATATCAAAAATCAAATCAGATTCAAGTAACTCTCTTCAAGTCAGGTCAGCTCCCATTCATCCAGATACTATGAGAATTCCAAAGGGCAGGAGTGAAAAGTCACAGCAGTGCGGGGAGCTGTGACAGTATCTGCAGTTCTGGCTGAGGGATGCAGGGACTCTGTGCACTAGATGCCCAAATGAAACTTGCCACGTTCTGTACATAATAAAAAGCGAGTGTTCGTCATTTTTTTTCCTTCTACTTTAGATGTAAAGTGGTTGTGGCCTTCACCCAGGAGCAAAATAAGACCCTAGCAGTAAATAATGTAGGAGTTATTTGAGGCCAAGCTTTATGCCATGCGATTGATTACTCAAATAATATTGCCAACCCCCAGGCTCATGTAGGAGGCGTATTTGGAAAGTCTCAGAAGACCAAACTACACCCTTCACTCAGGAATATTGGCAAAGGAGGACACTTGCTGAGAAGGTTTACAGTGCAGAATAAAGTAAATAATCCAGAACATCTGATTAGCAGCTTTGATCAGAAGGGCTGCCTTGCACTGCTGTTAAAACCTTGAGGACCACATCTTAACTGCCCTGCAGCAAACCCTCTTCTCCAAGGCTGTTGCTCCACAAAGAGTGCCAAGTCACAGATGGAAGCAACATGCAAAATCCCTGTGTTTCATAGGGGATTATTGGTATTGATACCAGCAAAGGCCAGAGTTTATTTTTCCAATTATTTTCTCTTCTTAAACTGGAGAAAGTTTTCATAAGAGCTACTCGGAGTTTTTAAATAGGAATGAATTAATTTTCTGTATTTTCCAAAACCCACAGTGATGCTGATCTGTATTCTGGTTTGTTCTGTTAGGATGACTGAAAGCATAAGGAAACAAAACGGAGCTATTATAATGTACCTAATGCTAAATGGACATCTTTCTAAATAGACCTACAACTTGCTTATATTTTATGTTCTGTAATAACTTTCCCTGGGTATCCTTGCCACCATGCATCATGAATTGCATTTTCTGGGAAAAGTGTTTATACTGCATTCATATGTGTATGTTCTTCATAAGCAGCTTTTTTGTCTGTATTGACAGGTCTCACCAACTCATAATCGTCCTGCAGGGAGCGGAGAGCAGAAACAGTCCCACACAGTTCTTTCATCACCGCCTAGAGTAGCATTTGGCTTGAGGTATGGGACCATTAGCTCCTGCTGACAGACCAGCAGCCTCAGAACCTGGAGGGCCCTTAGTAAATCAGATGTCAGTGGCCAGAGAAACAGAAAAAACAGACCACCGCGCGTGATTGCAGTTGTCAGGCAGTGTCTTACTAAAATGCCTCGGAGTAAGCATTCTGGACCTATTTTGCTTTTCATTCCCACCAAAGGTAAAGTCTGGGGGAAAAGTGAGTTGTTGCAAAATGAAAAAGGCAGGCTGTGCAGCCAAACTGCAGGCCGTGTGCCAGGGGTGTCTGGAGTTCAGATGTGGATCTAAATTGCCCAGTGGAGCAGCACTGCCCCGCTTCACAGCTCCAGCTGAAGCATCCTGAGCTGCGTTATGTGGCTTTGCTCCTTGCCCTGCAAGGCTGGGCTCTCTTGTGTGTTCACCACCGTTCAGTCAGTGTGGTATTTGGCTTCAACTGGATTGTAAGAAACCACATCTTAAAATAAATTAGATCAAAGCAAAGCTTTTTATACCCTGTCTTCCTAGACATAAGCTACATTCACTTCCATTAAAGCTAACTGATGTTTGACCAGAGTCTGCTTTTAAAAGTGTCCAAAAAGTTATGTTAAAAAATAAAAACTGATACTAAATTTCTTAGAGTAAAGAAAATCCTTATTTCTCCCAGTGCTAAAGGTGACTGTAGCCTAAAACAAGACAAAAGGAAGATTTTGTGCTTTTCGCTTTCTTTATGATTCTCAGATCATTACATATGCTTCCCAATCCATGGATTGTGCTCCTTAGTGAATGTTCAGTAATCAAAAAATGTATAGGCATGCAAGGGAGGAATCACTAGGCAATTCCTACGTGTGCCACACAGCATGTGATACAGGCATCAAACAATTCTGTCTGTGCAGTTATTTGATTTAAAGAAGCCAGGACAGATGGCACTGCTGTGGTGAGCGCTGGGTACTTGTTGTAGCATTGTTCCTCAGGTTTGCTGGCTTGCTATGTGCTGAATAAAAAAAGTTTCACTCTAATAGTTACTTTGATGATTTTTCTAAACTTGTGAACTTTTGAGTGTGGTTATAAGACAGAAAACATGACAATCATTACAGCTTTAAAAGCAGATGCTGCCTGCCGTGCTGACTTCGGGGACAGCAGAGAAGGGGCACCCATCAACGTGCTGCAAATGAGGGCAAGGGTTAAAACTTGTTTTCAGTCACTGAGCTCAGAGCAAACCACGCTGGAGGGCCTGGTAAGCTCAGGAGCTGGTAGCTTTTCCCCTCTCTTGCATAGCAGCTACCTGCTGGTAGTCAAGGTCTGCTTCTCAGAGCTATGCAAAATATTTGTACCATAGCTCCACAGCAAAGAGGACTTCTGCCGGAGCTGGCCTGGGCTGTGCTGCGTAATGGCTGTGACTGGCCCTGACTGCTTGGCACTTAACGGCTCAGGTTCCATTTGTCTAGACTGGGGTTAGTCGCTGGCTAAAGTCGAGGCTGTATGTTCCTGGGATCATCCCTGGAGCAGAGGAGCAGGCTGAGCAGCTGCTGCAGAAGCTGTAGAAGCTAGGCGAGGAGCAGGTCTGGTCCCTCAGAGCTGTGGTGTTATGACCGTGTGTCTGTCTGCTTTGGCAGCTCCCAGTTGACTCAAAAAAGCCCAGATCCCTTTGAAACACCGGGCGTTCTCTGCCTGCTGCACTCCATTGAGATTGTTGTCCTGATCTTAGGGTGGTAAAGCAAAGGTACCAAAGAAAGCATCTCGTTAACAAGCTTCCCTTTCTCTCTGACAGGAAGCCTAGAGGGGAGGGGAAAAAGTGTCGGAAGGTCTATGGGATGGAGAACAGAGATATGTGGTGTACTGCCTGCCGGTGGAAGAAGGCCTGCCAAAGGTTCATCGACTAAAGATTGAAATTATGCAGAGGATTTGGGGATGGGGAGGACAACAGCAGAACCAGATTGCTGCAGCTGCACTGTATCAGTTCCCATTTTCCCTCCAGTAATGGGTTGGGGGTTTTGGTTTTTTGGGGTGTATTTTTTTTTAAGAGAGCTTTGTATTTCAAAGTGAAGCACTTGTAGCCAAGGAGAAGCACTAATCAAAACCTGTGTGGAGCAATAGAGCAAAAAAAAAAAGAGAAAAAAGAGAGCAAAACCAAGAACATACAACAAAATTCTGTCTTACTAAGTATGGAAACCAGAGCAGCTATTATTGTTTTTCTGTAAAAGAAAGGAAAAAGTTAATTTTTTTGCTAACTCTGTGAGCTACTTGCTCCTTAGGATCATTTTTAACCATTTCAGTCTCTGTGCTGTGAACGTCTGTATTTGCTAAACTGAACAGTTTCTTTTCCTGAAATGAAGATCTCTTTTTGGAAGCTTTCTAATAAACACTTCAGAGTCATATAAGCTACAGTTTTCTCAACAAAAGCTGTACTAAGACTGGAGACTGCTCAATAATTCTCCTGATACAAGTTATCATGATTACATTATACCTTTGGAAAGGGGACGTGGGGAGGAGTTGGGATTCTCATTTCTTTGTTTATAGGAAAAAAGCAAAGTCCGAATTTGCAAGAAGGATGAGCAGTACTCCTGGAAGATTTTTAAACCAGGCGCAGACCAGTGGAGTGGAACAAAGTAATTTAAGTACCAAATTGGATTTTGATCCTCTGGAGGAAGAAAAGCAGCAATGGAAAGTCACCAGCAGATACTGTCATAAGAAGTTGAGGGAAGAAATCCAGTGATGCTTGATTGAAACCTGTAAGAATATAATGGGGGTCCAGTAGCTTTTCTTACACCAGTCTCCCATTTCTGAGGGAGGACTCAGTTGGACCAACATGTCTGTTGCTGCAGGAGGTCTGGAAGGAACTGGTAAATGCAGCCACTGGGATTATATGTAATATCTATTCAGGGACACAATCCAGCCCAGCAGTTCTGCTCTTGCTTCCTTTTCTTGTATTTGAGAAATTGTTAAGATAATGGTTTGCTCAGCTTCACACCCCCCCATTAAAGTTGCTAAGATTTATTTGATGCAAAAAATTGGTAAAGAACATACTCCCTTTCCACAACATCATCTCAAAAAAAGAAGTACAACAGCAAAGGAGCTACATATGTATGGTAAAAGTCCATTTCTTAACTCATCTTGATATACAAATTAACAAGTTTTTCTGCTTGCAGTACTTGGATAGATTTTGAGTACTTTAGTTTCTCTGTCCATTAGAAAGCATACACCGGGATGCGGCAAGCTGGTGTTCTGTCTCAACTTGTATGGTATTACTATTAATTAATGATTATTTCAATGGAAAAATAAAGTAAGGATTTACTAGGATATGAATGTATATGGTTAAGCAATACTTGCCTGTTGAAGAAAACAAGGCACCTTAAAAAAAAATCAAAGACACAAGCAAAATTTTGCCTATTAGTAGAGGCATGAAGACTCACAAATTCCTGGATTTTTTTATATTTTCATACTGTTTGAAATTAGATCAGATTCTTTTCTTTTTTATTATTTTATTTATTCCCTAAGCTGGCTCATTCTCACTGAAATACAGTGACTCTTAGGTATCTAACAGCTTACTAAAATCATGTCCAAAGTTCACCTGACAGCTTTATTAAGCGTGCATCACTACTTGTGGCTGTGTAAAAGCACAAAATAACAATGCAGTTGCTGAGAATATACACTATGGAATCAGGAAACTAGTACTGGGAAGTGAAATTTATAATGGGAACTGCTGAAGGTTATCATCTGATTTTCTTTGAACGAGTTAATTGGGCAATCAGATGCCTAATTTGAGCATGCTATTTCTGCAGTTGTTTACAAATTGTGTCATTTACATGCACAAGTGGCAGGATATGCTCACATGCACGCAATTACTTGATTTTTTGCCCAATTGTGTTCTCTAAGTCATTAAAAGAAAAAAAAAAGAAAAATAGACTCTGAAATCTAGTAAGACCCTGAAATAAATACACATATGTGTGTATGAATATTTATATAAAATCTGGGATCAAGAGGGGGGAGAAAGATTGCTTTCTTTACAAATATATAATACAAGACGCTAAAGGTCAGTGGGTATACATAGGCACTGTATTGTCTTCTTTCCTCTTTGTAAAATGTGGGTCATGGGTTTTTCTTTAGATGTTGTATTTTTTTCAATTTCCATAGTGAAATACCTCATAGTATTTCATAGTCATTTCATCTTCAAACACTGAGCTTGCTGATGGTGTATTTACTAGGAGAATTTAAGAAAATTTGGGACTTTTCCAAGATATTCCTGTCAATTGCCCCTCCCCCCCCATTTTTACAAGCACTCCAAGACTAATTCTAAAGTGTTCTACAACTAGACTATTGTTAGACTGACAGTATTTGCCTGTATGTTTGTGGTTCCCCTCCTTTTATATTTTTCCTTTTTACTTTGGAAGATTTTTTTTTAATAATGTATCGGGTTGTATATTGTTTCTATAATGCCATGGCATTGTGAGCACCTTTCCCAAGGGCACTTTACAAATTATTGTACTAAGATTTTTCTTTATAAATTTCTGCACAGAAGAATGGTTTTGTTGCCAGACCAGCCTGCCCTCTGGTACAGATTTGATACAGATTAAATATAGGCACAGAAGCCACAAATCATCAAAACAAGATAGAATGTTGATATTAACAAAACAGAGAACAGAAGATACTTGATAAATCCTGCCAGGACTAAGCTAAATTACCAGTATTTTTACACAACCTTTAATGAGCAGTTTATATTAAATCAGTTTTGCATCTTAAGGCTGTGGCATTTTGATTGAAAAGTAGCACTCCTGGAGGTCCTGTGTCTCAGCCATGGCCAGTGGTGGCACAGCGGCCTGGCCCTCTGGACCCACGTGGAGCATTCACCGGTCACTTTGTGCTTAGAGCTCAGATTACTTCATGTCACACGAGCACTTTGGTGCCCACTGAGATCCTCTTTGCCCTCCTGACACACCCAGGAAGAGCAGAAATGTCAGCAAAGCCTTTCCTGAGCCTCATCTGGAATAACCTCGTCCATTTTTCAGTCTCTTTTAAACTGCAACCTCCTCACATCCCATTTATCTCACACTTCTGCACTGGCTTCTCCAAAGGAGTCAGATCTCTTTGTTTTCCCAAGGAAGAGCTGCCCTGAATGCTGTGGTCATTCCTCGTCACCAGTATGCGCCATTTCCCCTATTTCTGGTTTCTCTGTGGGGGGCAGGTCATTGTCTCTGGCCTCTAAGAGGGGTCAGAAAGAAGGACCTGAATGCATTGCACAGTCTCTGCGTGCTTCAGGGATTTGGACATGGGTTTATTTATGTCAAGTTCCAGAACTTCTGCCCCTGAGATACAAAAATGGAAAGATCTATTTTATTGGGTTATTTATTGATGCTGGTAACAGAAATTGCCAACATCAGTAGCAGAGTGGAGATCAACTATATAGATCCCAAATATTTTTTCTTCAGGAGTTTTCTTGCTATAACCAATCTATTTCCCACTTCCCCATCTACCCCATCCGCTAAAAGATCTGGAAAAGGAGGTAATTACAGAAATGGGAAATTTTAATGGCAATTTTAGAAATGTGACTGTGCTCAACTGCTCCTGTATGAAGCTATTGGACATTATGAACTCAGATCATCTTAGTCATAAAATGGTTTCCACCCAAAACAATGTGCCTGATTCTCTAGTGCCTTGCACAAATGTAACAGGATATGCAAGATGCAAAGTGAGCAAAAACTCTTCCATTCCAGTTTGCAGGTTTATGCTTATTTTTAACCAATACCAGTTGGCACCTGGCAGATACCTGTCGTCTCACTTCTATCCAGAGGCAAGATTAAAGAAGATGTGTATCTTCCCCTTGCAACTTTGGGAGTTTATTTCTCAATACAAAAAGCATTAATTATGCCCTTTGTGCTTCACACAAATGATTTTTAATAGCAATCCAGAAAGACCCTGAAAACAGAAATCAGTCTGTTTCTGATGACACCAAGCAAAATAAAGTAAGGTTTGCTCCTACATCCTTATACTCCCAGCGAGGATTCCTTTGGCCAGTCAGCCAATAAAGTGTAAGGGAATGGATAAATTTAGTGACAAGCCAGTGTTCTGCTTTTTTTTTAACACATCTTAACACCAACAATTTTTTTTGTTCCATGTTTGAATCTGAATGTGAGACCTCTAATATAGCATTGAGATCAATTAATTTGGCAATAGAAATGCTATTTCAGCTTTCCTATTGCTTGGGCATATATATGATATTACACTAATAAGGGAGAGTTTCAAGATTAAATCTGAATTCTTGATGTAATTCAGTGCTGAAGATGGACTCAAACATTTTAAAATGTTTGAATGTTTACCATTTGCCAATCCTCTAAAAAAATTCAGGTTTGATTTCGGACTCCTTCTCTTAGTATGTTATACCCTGCAGCAATTAGTATATGATGTGTAATGGTCACATGAACAAAAGTTACTAAAATGTTTGCAGAATACCTTGGGAAGACAGAAAAAAATAGTTAATACGAATTTCCTCAGGGAACATAAGAGTGCTGTAAAGGCAGGTTGTAGGCTTATTTGAATGGAAAATGGATAAGAAATTGATTTTTTTCCTATTCTAGGCAAAATTTACAAAGCAATATATCACTAGTTGAATTATTAAAATTTGAAGGAAGCACTAATTAGTGAACATGGTCTTAATTAATGCTATAGCTCACAAAGTTCCACCAAACATGTTAGATGATGTAAAAATACAGAAAATGAGCTTGAACCATAACCTGATTTTAATATAAATCTATACATTTGTATACATCTTTTCAGGATCTACTGTAAATATAAAAACTTCTTGTTTATGTAGTTGCTTGGTCAAGGTGTACCTTGTCTATAGTTGGATTGCTTCTTACCAAATTACTTCAGCAAGCAAAAAAATGATATGTTGGCATGATATCCTGGAGCTGCTGAGTACTCCACTTTGCAAAGTGCTAATTCTACATGAAATTAAAGGAAAGCATGCCACCCCCTTTTTTTTTCCCCCCATATTTGCAAAGGTACCAGCTTCAGTAAAGCCAAGGTTTTATTGAACCATGTTAACAAGTATTTTGAAGGAATACATAGGCAAACTCTTGAATTTTTCTTTATTTGTACACAAAGGAATTATTTTTGGTCCATACTTATTTTTCAACTCTTTTTCATGTGTCTAGGGTCTCCATGCTGAAAATTCCCAAATATTTATACCGAAGTGAATAAAAATCAGAATTTTCAATATTAGGGCCTAAAAATGTAAATAGTACCTGGCACTGGAATTTTTAGTGTCAATATTTAACTGTAGTAATTCTTACAGTGATGCCAACAAATCTTTCAGGGAAGAGGTGCATGTAATCCATACATCAGCAGATATGGCTGGGCAGAGGCAGAACTACTGGAGTTCCAACAATAAAATGTAGGCTCGGGTTCATCGGAGCCCTCATGTTGTGTTTAACTTCACCTGCAGGGTTTGTTGAGTTAGGAGTTAGACAGATGTTTTTATGCTCTTCTGAAATCAGGCCTGGGCAAAAGCAGATACTCGGGTAGCTTTGTTTGATGTGCACTTTGTAAGACAATCTCTTGTACTTAGGAGACCAGGAGAATTTAGAGAATTCTTTTTTTTAATTATTTGTTGCACTGCCAAGGGAAGGTGAGAAAGAAGTCAAGTGTGACTGTACGTTTCAGCATGTCAAAGCATTGCTGGGGTTTGTAAGAGGTGTCTACTTGTCATCAAGCTCAAAGGAACTTATTTGAGCACATCAGAAAAAAAAATGCATGACAAGCAGGCCACATTATATAAATTTATGTAGTTCCATCTCTATTCTCTGTATGCTCAATGCTCCTCCAGGCAACAGGAGTCATAGGAACTCTGAGTGTGCAAGGAAATAAATGTTTACCTAAAAACTTTAGGAATACTGTGCTTTTAAGCCACAGGTGATGTTGTCTATGTGTAATTTTTAGTGTTAAAAGAAAACAGAACAGTAGCCTTATTAACAAGGTGCAATACTTACAAAGGGCTAAATTACAGAAAAAACGGTGTGTGTTTGTACATCGCTGCAAAATGTGCACTCTTTTTAAAACTGACCTTTATAGCACTGGGATCTTATTACCTCTCTGAAATGATAATGTTGGTATAATTTTATAATCATTTATTATACATTATGAAACAGGATTTGGTATTTCCTAAGGACCGAAAGGAGGAGAAGATGAACTGTAAATCACATAGAATAGCGGTGTGTTCTACGTGGCAGAAGCAACCTGAAACAGCTTTACAAAGCCATACAAATTCTGAATTACTGGAAGAAAGAAAGATACTGCCCTGGGTTACAGAGATAGTCTGAAATTTCTTGTGATGTCATGAAAATGCCTCCTTCGGTGTTTGCTTTGTCTCTTTCATTTTATTAATGGGTTTTATTAGTTTGTATTCTGATTGTGAAGACATTCCTAATTTACCAATACTTGGCTTGAAATTATATTATTTTGAAAAATAACTTTTAAAATTGAGAGATTTCTTCATCATACTGCACAGTCTCAATGAGGTCATGCCACATGATCTGCTCCAACTTACATGGAAAGTTCATGCAAGTGGGAGGTTCTGTAGGAAAAGGTTACGTGGAGGGTTCTTTGTTCAGTTCTGAAAAGGGTTTGAACAATCAAACTAAAGGCTCTGCTCACGTATTTCTTCTCCCCATCTGCACTGTGGGTCAGCAGAACACAGGTTGCCAAGTATGGTGTATCTTGCTATCTTACACCTTTTACTTTGCCATTATTTGGCATAAATAATGACGTATCTGTCATTTTCCCATCTCTCTGTTTTCTGTCTTATGCCCAGAGTCCAGAATGAACTGAAAGACAGAAACAATCACATCTGTTGAACAGAAGGTGGTTTGGTCATTTCTTTGTTTGACTGGTAGCAGAGGGCCAAAGGACAAACTCAGAGACATTAGTTGAAAGATGCTTGAGCCAGCCAGGTAAGACCTAAAACAAAATCGCTCAGAATTGGATCCCAGTAGGAGGAAACTAGTGTTCAGCAGTCAATTACAGTTTTTTGTTGTGGGGTTTGTTTGGGTTTTTTTAAATTATAAGCCTCATTAAAAGTCTTGTTAGGCATTTAAGAGCAAAATGCAGATAGCGCTGTAACCAGCTGAGCCCTCAAAGCATGACAGACTTTCTCAGGAGAGCTGTAGTTACTCCTGTGAATATCTGTGTTGGCCGGGGCTGCTCACACAGGTGACAGCTGGAGAACAAAGGTCCTCGGATGTTCCTCTGTGTGACTGTTTCCACTGTAACTGGGAGTGTGAAATGGGGAATCTCCCTCTCTGAGCATCTGAGAATTTTGCTGTTAGGCTTTGTGGGAGGGATGGATATGTCCTTAGGCACATTTGCATGGCTCTTGGAAGATGCTGGCTCAGTTTCTAGTAACACCAGAGTGGCAGTACTTTGGGGGTGTCTCTTCATGACAGGTTTAAGAGTTCTTAAGCACAGGGTGCTCAGCCTGTAATCCATCCCACTGAGACCAGGCCTTGGGAGGAGGATTCTCAGAATGGGATCCAGTATAGCCAGCCTGTTGGGAAAGGAGTCACCACTGTAGTCCTGTGCTGTCAGCTGGAGCAAGTGCTCTGTTTGTTGAGTACAGCTTGAGCTTGAGATGTGGTTATCTGCATTCATTCATGACCTGCAGTACAGAACCCTCTTTTGAAGAATATTCTTTCTTTCAGATATTAAAATAAAACTGTTGGACAACTTCTATGTTACAGAAGGCCATTGGATAAATTACAGTATTGTCATAGCTGGAATCAGAAGTGGTGGTTTCCTTCCTTCCAGATCCCCACTGCAGATCCCTAGCTAGCTGGTGGGAGCATGTTCCCTCCATCTGTGCTCTTGCAGATCCCTTAACCTAAAGTCCTTTTCCCAAGACTTGCTAGAACCCAGCTAAGAGTACTAAAACCAGGGCATTGT
This sequence comes from Brachypteracias leptosomus, assembly GCA_013401335.1. Taxonomy (NCBI): domain Eukaryota; kingdom Metazoa; phylum Chordata; class Aves; order Coraciiformes; family Brachypteraciidae; genus Brachypteracias; species Brachypteracias leptosomus. Next base: position 406,440 of record VYZX01026656.1, read on the forward strand.
GAGTTTGACCCGCAGGTAAAGGAAGCTGTTTCCAGCTCTTTTCCGGCTTTTCCAGTTGCTAAGTGTTTTATTAGTAGACTTGTATAAAGGGGGCATTGCTTCATCACTTTCCAGTGGCATTTCTAAAATGGCACCAGCCAGCCCTACATTTGGAAAGAACCAGGCGTTTTCTTTGTTAGTCACGAGGTTTGAGGAGCATTATTTCAGATTTAGATCTCTACATTTCACTTAACACTGTAGTTCCACAGCAGGTTATGTTTGCATAAGCTACTGCTACTGTTGAAAGAGCTGTTCCTTCCCCTTGGCAGAGACATGTCTAGAGAGAAAAATCCCGGGTTGTGCTGGTTTGAAACAGGCCTAGAAGTGCATATCTATGTAAAACGCCTGAAGACTAGATCAGTGTATGGCTTGCTGCCTTGGTATCTCTGCTGTCCATGTGGCAGGCATGATAATACTGCCTTTATCCCACACTGTCCTGGCTGGAGTCTCATTAAGGGCCTGGACTTGCACAGGCTGCTACAGCAGCTGGCTCAAGAGAGTTCCACAGCCAGAATACCATTAAAACTGCATTGATTTTGATACGAAATGGGGCCTGTAGAGGAAGAAAAGAAGGGTTAGATCAATAATCCTACATGCAATGAGTCTTAAGACTACATCTTAACTGTGCCATTGTTTTGCCAAGGAGATATTGGAGGAGTTAAGGGCCATGGAAAGCAACCTTACTGGACTTTGTTCCTGCCCTGACCCCAGGGGCGTCCTGGAGCCAGTCTGATGGGACTCAGGGTAGTCTCAGGCCATGCAAGATCTGTTGGGGGGTTGGGAGATGTGACCTCTGTATGAGATCTCTGGGCCATGGGAAACCAAGTTATGCTTCTTATGCAGACATGGTAGCAAATAGGAGAGATCCTCGGCTGCTTTACTAGTGCAGTTTTTCAACCTCTTTATTAGAGCCTCAGTGCAGAGGCGATGGGGGTGCTGGGGGGCAGGTGAAGGCTCACAAGGTAGCTGAAGGAAGGAGCTGTTGGCATCAGCTGCACTGTGGATTTTAAACTCTCTGAAAAAAGCAATTAGGTTTTCTTGTCATCTGCTACTCATATAATTTCATATAAGAAAAATATTTCCATCAGAGGGGGTGAATTTAGCACAAGTTAAGCAGCTGGAGGAAAACAAAATCCTAGTTGTCCATTTTTTATGAATATGGGATTTCTAATACGCTCTGATTGTCTAAAACTGGAGTGTTTCGATCCCTGCATCCTTTTGTCTCACTTCAGTCACAAAAGGGAAATATCTACCCATATATATTGCTCTTCCTTTTTTTCCTATCAAATATTGCTTTTGGGAATATAAATTTAAATTATTTTTTAAAAAAAGGTTTTCTTCAGAATTATTTTTAGAATGAGAGCATTTCTTCTTCCACTCAGTGTAAAATTACTGAGCTCTGATTTGCTCTGCATTGCACTTTATATATTTTTTCACTTGTTGCGCCATGTATTTTTTTTTATATAGAAAACAATAAAGGTTTTGTTAATCTAGTTAACTATAAATTAAGCTATTGAAGTCAGAGACATTTTTAATGATAAATTGAGAAATAATACAGCTTCTGAAATTATTTACAATTTGGTAAATTCAATACTTTAATGGATAGCATGGTTTAAACTGGAATATGAATAAGCAGGAGACAAAGTTCTAGACATTGGATTTGCTTATATGCAAAACATGCATTATTTTGGTTGATACAGGTCTCAAAAAAATTAGCCTAGTTGAAATCATTTTAGCTTAATTATCAAAGAGAGCCATTTTTCACTCTGTTCATGCAATGCTGTGTAGTGGACAGGCTGAGAAGCCCCTTGTCTCTGAAGGGGCTGAACTCATGCAAGTACAAGACACCACCAGAAGCTGTATGTGAGAATTTATTTTCCTGCTTTAAACAGTAGCCCCCCAAACTCATGTCTACAGGCTCACTTCCAGGTTGACAGTGGTATTTCCTGCCTTCATGATCTCTTCATACTCACTAATTTTGGGAACTAGTGTCCTAAAGGCAATCTTTTTGTTCCTAAGCGAGCTAATAAGGAACTCGTTTTCCCTCTGGCTTTGGTGTTAAACTTACAGCCCCAATACTACTGCCTGTAGTTTAGCTGAAGAATTTTTAGAGGCCAGTTTCAATGCTTTAAACAGAACAGCTATTCTACCCCAGCACAGAAGCCCATCAAATCTTGTGGAGTATATTGAAAAAACAAAGATTTTTTTTACTTTTACTTTGCGCAAACTCTTCATTCCAAATCATATCTAGCAAAGTGGAAGTCTGCAATGCCAGGAAAGCAAAGCCCAGGGCAGCAAAGGGCTGAGGGAGAGCAAAGGACAGTGATGCTCTCGTCTTCCCAGGGTGAGTCCTTCCTGGGCTCCCTTCTCAGTATGTGTGTGCACAGACCACGCACAGCTCGGAAGTTCTCTGATGTAAAATCCCTGCAGTAGCACTTTGTCAGCCACCTCCCAGAGTCCCAGTTCCTTTTAAGAGACTTTCAGACACTGCTTTTTCATTTCTACGTCCGCAGGTAAAAGTAAAAGCTGACTGCTGCGCCAGTAGCACGAGGACAGGCTCACCTTGAGCTGCAAATGCATCATCCCTCCATTTTTAATCAAGCCAGTTTTGCCTACAAAAGGTGTGCAGGGTCCGGGTATTTCAGCGTGCTGTAAAGCTGGGGTGTCCTTTCAGGAACTTACAGTAGTCCCCAGAATGTGGCAGGCCCACCACCCATGCCATGCAAGCTCCATGCTTAACATTGGTTAGTACTGTGATACCTGTGCTGAAAAGAAAACATAGATTAATATTACCTCCTCATCCTGCCACAGAAAGGAGTCTGCACAGCACTGCTCAGCTCTTGCAGTTGTGGAAAAATTAAGCTTAAAACCCTTGCATGAAGCACAGGGTGCATCTGAAAACTTTTTGTGTTTGGCAGAGGAGCAGGAGCACTGACAGGCCGGCTGCGAGGCAGCTGCCTGTCAGGCAGCACAAATAACAGTTCTGTGTGTTCATGTGTATTTGAAGGAAAGCTTAGAAGAGAAATCTTCTGCATGTAGATGATACTCCTCTGCAATTGGATTTTATTCTGCCCTCAGGACAGTCTGGGGGCCAGCACAGCACATTCAGATAAGGAACTTTCACTGCCAGTGACTTGCACAGAGCAAAAAACTGTTTCTTATCAGAAGCAGGTGCTTTTTCTTTACTTTTGCTTAAGATAAACACAGAACAACAAAATGCCACCATGCAGACCTTTGTTAAATTCTGTCTGTCTCCCTGTACTGCTGGAGGCTGGGGAGAAGGCCAGAATTCAGAGTACCTTGGCCATAACTCATCAAAAAGCCTCTGCAATCTGTTGCCACTGAAAATATTTTAGTACTAGATCAAAAACATACAAAATTGGGCTCTCCAAAATTCCTCTAAGAATTCTACTGTTACTAAATACAAAAAAAAGTGTTAAAATCTTTGTATCTACATCTGAGTCAATTCTGCCCCTGAACCAAGAGCATTTCCAATAGACTTCTGTTATGTAGGAAGTCATTCTCAGTACAAGTCATGACACTACAAACATTTCAAATATTTTTCTTAAAAACATTTGTGAAATTAGCTAAGTGTATATTAATGCCTAAAAGTCTTTGAAAATAATTGAGTTAAAGTAGTAAGAATTATGTGCTTGAACTTTCAAGAAAGACTGCTGAATTACTAGTTTGCTAAGCACAAGCTGCTGAGTTGGTTAATGCACTAAACCAGCTCTGGACAGAGTAACTTTTTCTAAAGACCAAGAAGGATTATTTTTTTCTCAAGTAATTCAGGCAATGAATAGTTGTTTCTGTGTCTTAGAGTAAGCAAATCTCATCCTCTTGCACTTTGGATATTCATTGTATGGAAGAAAATCTGTTCTGCTTTTTCATTTCCCAGTGAATGATCAGCTCACTAGCTACAGGCAATGTTTCTTCACTTCAATTGCAAAATATGCTTTGATAAATTTACTCTCCTCAATGTGAATCCTGATTATCTGATTATTATATTTTTTCTAGCTTAAAAAATGATTTTGTGCAGTTATGGCTGAATAAAAATTGCAAGGAAGCATCTAAGTCATCTAATAAGTTCATGAACCACTTCTTTTCCTACGTAAAAATTAAGAATATGAAGAAACATGAAGGTGAAGTATCATGAACAAAGTCAATTCATTGCTGAATTAAATATTTATAGAACATACTGATCAGTGAAAAGCAGTGATCTTTGTTAAATTTAGTAGCAAACCACTGTGTTTTAGTAAGTATTGCAAGTGAGAAAGTGATTTTTCTTCAGACAGAGCACAAATGGTAATGAAGAGTAAAATAGGTAATTTAAACCAAGGTTGCCCATCCTGCCTGGTACGTTACTGCTGTATGTTCAGGAATGCTCAGGATAATAGACATTCCTCATGGGAAGCAGCTAGGTTCCAAAGTGTTAACCAAAATCAAAGCAAAAGTGAGCAAACTCATAGAATTTTCTAAGTACTAGCTCAGCTATTGCCAAAAAAAGAGAAAAGCACTATTCACTACGGAACTAGAACTATAGGAATATTATGAATATTATACATTAGTACAGAAAAAACAGTCTTTGAATGAAAAACTACTTCAAAATATCTCAAAAAAGCAAGAAGGAAAAGAAACTAATTCTTTATTTGGGAAATGCCATTCAGCTACTGTTAAGTCCCAGGCTCAGTGCTTATCTAGTCTCCTGTAGCTTTGTCAGGTTGTGGTTTTGTTGAAAGCAGATGGTGATTAAACTACGTAGCAAAGAACCTTCCTTTCATCTGTGTAAATGAATGTATACGTACAAACTATGCATTTTCATAGAGCTGCAAACTGTATCTTGAATCAGTTCAACTCCAACCTTTTCCCTTAGGTTAGCAACCCCCAAACTTCAGGAGCAGAAGGTGCTCCCATCTCCTTTAGCATATGTTGTTTCCTTTCTTGTTTCTGCTCTCCGAAACCCCAAGATGTGGGACAGAGGAGTGCGGAGCCATAGGGCCCTGGAGCAGAGTGGCTGGGGGGCTGTGGCCCAGGCAGGGATCCCTGGCACGCTCTGGGGAACCAGTCTGGACTCCCAGGCCCAGTGTGGTTGAGCAGAGGGAAGTGGTACCCGTGCTTGCGCAGCCAGAGCTGCTGCTGCCCCAGCCCCAGCAGCAATTGCGCTTTTGCTCGGTATCTTGCACATTTGGCAGCAGAGCGGGACCAGCAGCTGCTCTCACACGGGGTCAGTAGGAGCTTGCAGTGACACTAGAACAAGCTATTGCAAGGAGGAGGCCACTGCAAATTGAGTTTCCTCCCCTTCTGGAGAGCATTTTAAGTCACTCTACTAGCCCGGCTCTTACCACCACTTCTCCACAGTGCTCTGCAGCACACCGATTAGGAGGCATGGGACAGCTCCTTAGGGTCTCACCACTTAGACCTGCTGCCCTAGATGAAACTTTGCTCCAAACACACAATCCTTCATCCTAATCATTCACTGGACTTAAGGGCTGGGGAGTGTAAGAGACAAAGGATCAGACCTTGTTTTTAGTGTGCCGTATGTTGGAAAGAAAGATGAAAAACAGATGTCTTGTTCTTGTAGCTGGTGTAATTAAATGAAGGAAAGATGCTGCATGCAACGTTCCTAAATTTTTGTTTTGTTGCTGTAATATACATCAGCCCAGCCTGGTCAGTCAATGAAGTGTGTTTCTTACAGCTTATCCTACAGGAAGAAAGACCAAAAAAATAGAAATATTAAGAATATCCTTGCTTTAGAGTAAAGCAAGCCTGGGCTCAATGACAAAGAAAGATTTTGGTTTTATGCAAAACTATTTAAATATTTGATACCAGTATGAGGGCAGTAGTATACTCTCCTCTCCAGAGATGTGTACTCATCTAGGTTATGTTTAATTGAAAAATATTTTTGCAGTGTGTATTTGCATTTGATGGACTAAGACCTCTAATTTTATATTCTTTACAAGAATTAGTGTGGAAATTATGTTCTCCCATTTCTTGAGCTACCAGCCCATGCTAGTTGTCCATTTGCATAAAGAATATTTCCACAACTTCAGAGGTTTTTGAGTTGTTGGGTTTTTTAAACATTGCATTTTGTATGTTGCTCGATAGAAAATCATATTCCTTACCAGGGCCCCCGCGACATGATCCACAGAACCCAGTGAGTTGACAAACATGCTTGAGGACAGGTCTTCAGCGGTTCCCAGCTGCCATATCTCCCGTAGCTGTGACCATTCCTGTCAGCGGGGACCCTGTCCTGTCCCCAGGGGGGTCCGGGCGGGGTGGCCGCAGGGCCACTCGGCGTGGCTCGGGCGGGGGCTCTGGGAGCTGGGACCTGCCGGGAACTGCGACAAGGACACTGCAGCGTCTGCACCCGCGACCGGCCCCAGGGCCTGCGCAGCTCCCGCCCCAGTCCCTCCAGACCCAGCTCTGGCTGCAGCCATCAGGCCTTCCCTGTCACTTGTATCACAAAGTTAACTTTTTACCATGAGAAAGAGCTTCCAACTCTGGCACTAATGGAAATACTGAATACTTTTAATATATATATATATATTTGGAAAGTATTTGAAAAAAGTGTTTTGTCCTTTTTTATACAACTTTTAGCCAAATAGAAGTATTCTGATTATTACTTCTGTGGATACCTGTCCACCTGTAAATAAACTCATATATTCAGGTACATGAACCTGAAGAAAAAAAATAATAAAGACTGTTTGCTGGCTATGCGCTTTGCTAGCTGGTGGGTCCTTTGTACATAAGAGGTAACTGTTTAAATGTTGGGTGGGGGTTTTTTTATTTAATTGTTGTTCCTCTAAAGAAAGAAGAAAAAAGCTTTTGACTTTGTTTTCTCTTTTCTGAGTTAATACAAAGATTTTCTAACTTTTTACTGCAGAAACGGATAAATACCTGGTGCTATGTGAACTTGAGTCAAACTGGCCATAGCAGACACACCAGTTAGAATGCACTTTTCCTGTGGCACACAATGTATTTTCTCAGAAGGGACTTTCAAAGGACCATCAGATGTTTACATGTCTTCTTGTTGCCCCAAATAGTTTTGAATATTGAAATAACTCCCCAGACTAGAGAAAGTCATGATCCGTAACTGATGCGATGAATCCTTACATTTAGGTATCTACAACAGTTTTGTACAAATGCCATTTTAGAGATAGTTGAAATCTTGGGCTTTCATACTTTGTAATGCTTTGATGTGACAATAATGATGCTGTTGCTATCTAGTCTAACCTCATTGTAGATCTGTAACTTCCTGTTTATGGTTATGTCATGAATTGCACTGGCTTGAATTCAGCCAAATACTGACTTCAGCTGAAATATTCCGACTGTTATGATGTCCACAAAACATTAATTAAATGCACTTGTATCTGACTACCGCAGAGTATGTCAAATTATTCATGTAATAAAGCCCTTGTGTATAACTTTTGCTACTTGTTTATGTGAACTTTAGTTCTTTTACAGCCATGAATGTCAGCACATCAGCCAAGGACCAGCTCAAGTCAGCGACAGCCTTTGCCTCCACTTCATGACAAACAGGACTGAATTCCTTCCCTTCGATCAGAAGGCAGATATTTAGACACCATAACATAAGCTAAGACACACAGGACACGAATGTGGCCCTGTGAATTTTAAGTGCAGCCTTTAGCTAGTGACTGTGGTTTCCCACTTCCAGGCTCATGCTATAAAATTGGTCTTTGGGATGCATTAAGCCATCAACACTTCTGCTGTCCTCCCACTAGTGGAGGAGGAGAGTCCCTGTGTGCAAGGAAGAGCACTCCTGGCAGGCAAAGCTTCGTTTGAAGAGGATATACCTTTCTCAAGGTAAAGCTAACAAAGCTACTGACTTAAGCTTGCAAGTTGGAGAGACATTCCTGAAACTGGGAGTAATTTCTGAAAAAAAGTATAAACTGGCCAAGTTCTCAGCTCCCCTCCTAGCTTTGTTAGGTCATATTTAGATTTTCCTTTGGCTAATGCATACCTACCCACTGCTGCAAAGCCAAGTCCAATATAAATAGTACGACTATTAAATTTAATGAGTGGTTTAATCACTCTTCTCCTGTTAGCATTTTCTTCCCTTCAGGCAACACCTCCTCACCACACATGTGCATACTTGGTCATCCACCTCTGGTAAAGAAGAGCTCTAAACTCATCCGTTCTCTAAGCAAGAGGCAAAACGGCTCGGGCAGAGACCCTGCCCTGCTGTCCAACAACAGGTATCCTCACAACAGGCTTCTCCAAATGGTCCCTTCCCAGGGGTACCAGGCGCTGCTGGAGCGAGCCACGCTTCTGGGACCTTCTCTTGGAGGAGTCTTGTCCTCACAGCCCCACTCCGGCCAGGCAGGTACCCAGAGCTGTCTGACTTGCATCCTCTAGATATAAAAAGGCTGGGGTTTGAAGCCATATAATTAGCAAGGAACCGTTTTAGTGATATTTCGGATTAAATTCCACTAATTAAATGCCACTTTAAGAGATAATAATCTCTGCTGTAATTGGTATTTCTGAAGACAGGCAGACAGACCGTTACAGTTCTCTTTATACAAACATGTTTTCTACTTTTGTACATGAAAGAAAAGGGATTTTGTTTTAGCCCAGAATTCAATACCTACATTTGCCCCCCTCCACTCCTGCAAGGGCTTTGTCTCTTTTTGAACCAGTTCTGAACAGTTTTCAGAAGTGACTGCTTTAGGTGCACTTCTTTTAGAAATATTTCACACCCTCATGTACTTCCTTTAGAAAATGTTGAGACAGAATGATTCCTTCTCTGCTTGCATCAATAACTTCCCCTAACCTCATTTCTTTTAGCTAAAATAATTAACTAAATGAAAACTTGGGCTTCAAATACTCTTAGCTGCAAGAAAACAATTTTTGTTGAAATATCCTGTGCATTTCGTACTTCAAATGGTGCCATTATCTTGTTTTATTCCATAACCTGAGACCTGTTCTCAAATCTAGCATTACAGAATCATTGTTATAATCTTAATTCTTCTGTGAGGTCCCAAGTGTAAACCTGCTGCACCAAAAGCAACTTCTTAGCAATGAAAATACCAGTCAGAGAACAATAACATAGTCTGGTGCCCTTAAGTTCAAACAATATTATTTGCTAGTTTATTTGCTTAAACCGCCAACTTCTGTCTCCTCTCCCACCCACTCTTTTCTATGATGCCAAGAAACATATTTATGTTATAAAAATTGCCATATTGGTTTGAACAATAAGCAACATTTCTCATTTTGGGTAACAAAATAAAAACAAACATTATGCTAAGATTTATGTTCTAAATTTAGCTTTGGAGAGGAGAAAGAGAAAGAATTTGCACCCTCCTGAATTTTATTTTCCTGCTTTATTCCTAGATGATACCACTTTGAACAGATTCAGCTCTTTTTTTTTTTTCTTTTGCGATTCTGGGGGAAAGAGAAGAGTTTCTGAACACATTTGTTTCAATGCAAGGCAAACATCAAGCAAATTCCTCAGTACTCCTTCTCACAGCTTAGGCTTGTGGTCCCTATATGACAGTGTCTTGCTCTGAAACAAGACTTCTTGGCTTTTTGCCAGGTTGTAAAAACAAAACATGGATGAGGAGAAAGGGGAGGACCCGTTACCAAGGACTGGGTTAAACGACCAAGCTTGTTTTTAACCAGGCGCATGGCGTAGCTCCAGCTTGTGACTCTGCAGATCACTGCTCCACCAAACTTTAACCTCAGTATTTTTCAGTAATATGTAACCATTCTCTTTTGGCTGGAAGCAGACTTCACCTTCCTTCCAGACTTTCTGTTACCTTTGCAGGCTTTTTAGCTTCATAATACTATAAGCAGCAATTTTAATATAGATATGTATAATAATATATGTGTGTGTATATATAGTGTGTATATACATAGTTCAGAGACCTTTTTCACAAAATTCATTTTCAAAATGAGAATATGCAGGAAAGGGGAAAATAACTAGCAAATAATCCTTTTTAGGACAGATGAGAATAAAAATATGTGCGAGCTAAAACTGTGTTACCTACAACTGCTGCTGAAAGCAGCTCCCTGCTCATCTGCTTTATTGACACAGGTGGGAACGGCACCTTCTCAAGAGCTGAACATGTTAAAGACGATTCACTGGAGGTGCAAACTTATCCAGTGCTGACCTCTCGTGGTAGGCAATGAATCTAAAAATCGCAGAAAATGGCCAAAGTCACCACCACGGCAAGGTTGGAGGCATTCCGGCCGGGGGATCCTCCAGAGCCGGACTGGGACTGGGAGAACACACAGAGCACAGCCCGGGGGGCACAAAGAGCACATCCCAGAGGCCACACCCCCACCCACCCCCACCCCCCTTAGTTTTTAATTTTTAACTCTTGACCGCACAAAATCCTACATCTTACACAACACATGGTGAATCTATCAGGTAAAAACAGTTCTTACATTTGAGAAGGAGTTAACTAAATTCTTCGCAAAGCTTTAGGAACAGCTTTCACAGGAAGTGCTTGAGTAACAGAAACTTCCTCACAGCTCCCTGCAGATCAGAGCTGTGTTTGTATCACTTTATAACCAACACTGAATTATCTCATGTATGAAGCACAGAGCACTCCTCTCTCATTACTTGTGCATTTGACTAATTCATCTGTGTAAGTCCAACTCTGGCTTCTGAAGTCTCTTTTGTTGCCCTGTTTCCCACCAGAATGCTCTGACACAACAACAGCGAGCCGCATGCTCTACACCTCCGTTATTCACCCCTCTAAGTGCTTGTCCTTATCACTCAAACCATCTCACCCATTCTGTTTAGGCACCAGAGGATCAGAAAATGAGTCAACAAGTGGAAACCCATATATTTTTGATATTTCCCTGCCCTCGGAGCAGCAAGGCTCTCACAGCAGTGCCCATAAAGCATTCAGTGAAATGGATGCCCTGAGTCCTTCCTCAGAGGGAGCAGGTTCGTTCCTGAAGCCTTGCTCTTCTTTCCATGTCAGGAAAGCACCATGCACACAGAGACCTTCCCCAGGCACCCTCAGAAACAGGAGTGCACTGAGGATCCTCCCACACAGCTGGAACCACTGCTTGAGCACAGAGTCCTTCTAACTAAAGCTCCTGTGCTTTAAAGTCTCACCCCGCAGCAGTGAGCAGAGGGCAAGCCACCCCCAGAAATCACTGCCAGACATGCATTTTACCCATCTCTAGGTCATTAATGTGCATTCTAGCCATCTTAGAGCAGAAACTGGCTCTTTAATTCTTTTCCTCTTCTTTTCTGCCCCTTGCAGGTTCCTTGCTCTGGTGTATGTTAGTATCATGGCTGTTATTTCCCATAATGCCTGAGGTATGAAGTTAGTGAAGTGGTGAATCACGTAACCAAGTTTAGCCTGAGCTAAACCAACCAGTTAGGACTGACCAGGCTTTCTGACGTGCTGCAGTGCAGAGATTTCTGCTACGAGACTCAAGTAATGTCCTCTTTAGAAAGGGCTGGTTCCTTCTGGTCATGGACCTCTTGATCTGTGAAACCAAACAGGATACAGAATAAGGGGTGAAAGGAGGAAGCAAAATGTTTTTCACTTCTACAGCTCTGGTAAAAATCAGAAATTTCCAAGAAGTCTGAAAAATCTCAGGCTGCTTCTTTCTTGGGTTCTTTTTCTTTAAATATTTACATTTCCTCCCAGAATGGTCGTCAGTTTGGGCATTTGGGGCTGAACTTACACCACATGGCTTGTTAGGTGGGGTGGTTTTCAGAGCTCCTCCCTCCACCAGCTCTGCTGCTTCCCAAAGTCATCACTAAAATGGGAAGAAGAGTCTCTCACTGAAGATGTTTCGTATTTAGAATCGACACTTGATAAAGACATAACCTGCACTGCTACAGGACATGTGGAGGGAGGCAGAGCTGGGCAGGGGCAGGGGAGGGGGACTAGAAAGCAATCAGAGGAAAGCAAGATGAAAGTGGAAGGGGAATGAAGAAAGTGGACAATAAAATAATTCTGTTACATAGGGAGAGAGCCCAAGGGACCAAAGGATCTATTTTATTTGCACTTTATCCTCGTTTCTGTTCCTTGCAGTTTCCCTCCTCCACTGTATATTATTATCACCTCTCATATAAAACTTTCTGGTTGCTTGCAATTACCCCCCTTTAATCTCGTTCTGGGCTCTTCCCCTTTGATGTAGCTCAGTACAGCCCTTCTTGCCGTATGACTGGCTGTGTGTCTGCTGCAGGTTTCTGCCTCATTTCCCCAGTGTGTCTCCAGTTTAAGTCAATAAAATCTAGGCATAGTTGTGTGCCCTCCACAAAATCCTTTCTGCTTACATCAGTTAGGGTGGATTCAGATCCCAATAACAATGTTACAAATGGAAACATCCTTCTAACATCTTCGTTTATTTTTGCACTTAAGTTACAGTTGTAATTTTGTACAATAAAAGAACACAAGCTACAGAGAGAGACACTTAATTATGCTCTTTATTGCAAGGCTAAGCTGAGTTGAATGAGAAGAGACAAGTCTGTTACTGGAAGACTCTTAGTTCTTTCTCTTTATTTGAACTTAATAAACACACACACACAACTTCTCCTGGTGCTCCTCCTACCAGCCTCTCCTGCAACCACAGCTTGTCCTGTCCCCTGTCCCTGCAAACTGGGCTTGATGTCAGGGTTGAGACATTACTGAATGTGAGATATTGATGGGCTAGAAATCACAGAAGCACCTGGGAATGTTTAGGTAGGAATTAGGCCTTCTTCCCCCAAAAAGTGAAGGATCAATAGTCCAGCTGAAGTGCATCCACACCAATTCATGCAGCATGGGCAACAAACAGGAGGAGCTGGAAGCCATTGTACAGCAGGAAAGCCATGATATAGTTGCCATCACAGAAACATGGTGGGATGATTCACACAACTGGAGTGCTGCATTGGACGGCTATAAGCTCTTCAGAAGGGATAGGCCAGGAAAGGGAGGCAGTGGAGTGACCCTATGTGTTACGGGTGCTTTGATTGTCTTGGCCATGGTGATGGTGACGACACGGCTGAGTGTCTATGGGTAAGAATCAGGGGAAGGCCAACAAGGCAGATGTCGTGGTGGGAGTCTGTTACAGACCACCCAACCAGGATGAAGACTGAGACAAAATAATCTATAAGCAGCTGGGAGAAGTCTCACAATCACTACCACTTGCTCTCGTGGGGGACTTCAACTTACCAGATGTCTTCTGGAAATACAACACAGCAGAGAGGAAACAGTCCAAGAGGTTCCTGGAGCATGTGGCAGGTAATTTCCTGACACAGCTGGTGAGGGAGTCAAATAGGGGAGGCTCCCTGCTGGACCTGTTGTTCACAAACAGAGAAAGACTTGTGGGTTAGAGGCCATCTTGGGTATAGTGATCATGAAATGATAGAGTTTTCAGTTCTTGCAGAAGTAAGGAGGGTGGTCAGCAGAACTGCCACCTTGGACTTCTGGAGGGTAGACTTTGACCTGTTTAGAATCACAGAATAGTTTAGGTTGGAAAAGACCTTTAAGGTCTCTACCAAATCCACTGCTAAACCATGTCGCTAACCACAACATCTACATGACTTTTAAACATGTCCAGAGATGGTGATTCCACTACTTCTCTGGGCAGACTCTTCCAGTGCTTGATAACCCTTTCAGTGAAGAAAAGTTTCACAATGTCCAACCTAAACCAACTTGAGGCCATTTCCTGTTGTCCTATCACTTGCTACATGAGACAACAGACTGACCTCCACCTCTCTACAACCTCCTTTCAAGTAGTTGTAAGAGAGTGATAAGGTCTCCCCTCAGCCTCCTTTTTTTCCAGGCTAAATAGCCCCATTTCCCTCAGCCACTCCTCATAAGACTTATGCTCTAGACTGTTCACCAGCTTCATTGCCCTTCTCTGGACATGCTCCAGCACCTTGATATCCTTCTTGTAGTGAGGGACCCAAAACTGAACTCAGTATTCAAGGTGTGGCCTCACCAGTGCCAAGTACAGGGGGACAATCACTTCCCTAGTCCTGCTGGCCACACTGTTTCTGGTACAAGCCTGGATGCTGTTGGCCTTCTTGGCCACCTGGGCACACTGGTGGTTCATATTTGGCTGGTTGTCAATCAGTACCCCCAGGTTTTTTTCCTCCAGGCAGCTTTCCAGCCACTCCTCCCCAAGTCCGTAGTGTTCCATGGGATTGTTGCGGCCCAACTGCAGGACCTGGCACTTGGCCTTGTTGATGCTCATACAATTGGCCTCAGCCCAACAATCCAGCCTGTCCAGGTCCCTCTGTAGAGCCTTTCTACCCCCCAGCATATCAGCACATCCAAGACATGGACATACATGTTGGAGCAGGCCCGGAGGAGGGTCACAAAAACTGTCAGAGGGCTGGAACATCTCTCCTATGAAGAAAGGCTGAGAGAGTTGGGATTGTTCAGCCTGGAGAAGACAAGGCTCCAGGGAGACCTTATTGTGGCCTTTCAATACTTAAAAGGGGCTAATAAGAAAGATGGGGACAATCTTTTTAGCAAGGCCTGTTATGACATGACAAGGGGTGATGGGTTTAAACGAAAAGAGGGTAGGTTTAGACTAGATATAAGGAAGACATTTTTTACAATGAGGGTGGTGAAACACTGGAACAGGTTGCCCAGAGAGCTAGTAGACGCTTCTTCCCTGGAAACATTCAAGGTCAGGTTGGACAGGGCTCTGAGCTACCTGATCTAGTTAAAGATGTCCCTGCTCACTGCAGGGGGGGGTTGGACTAGATAACTTATAAAGATGTCACTTTCAACCTAATCCACCGTATGATGTCATGATTGTATGATAATATTTAAGCAGTTTGTAGCATGAATAGTGAACCTTTTGATTTTAAAAGGAACATAGAATCATGGACCATGATGGAAAATTTCTTCTTTACCTTGTTCACACAGGCTGAATTCCTGTTAAAGAGCTACAATAAGCATCCTGATAGCTCAGTGTGGTGGGTTTACCCTG
>VYZX01026657.1:0-18313 GCA_013401335.1 Brachypteracias leptosomus
GTCAGTCATCTGCTTGGACAAGCGCTGAAGTTCTCAGAAAAAGGACAGTCTCAAATGTCTGTGCATTGGAATCCACCATCAGAGAAATAAGAACTTTAAATTGAACATCAGTCCATTCAGTCAGCTGCAGTACATCCGAATTATCCTCTTCATCCACAGGGACATCTCTCATCGAAGCAGCATCCCTCCGCTTTTGATGCACAAAGACCTCAACATCTTCTGGTGAGGAGAAAACATAACTGTCCAGCAAACTCCAACTTAAGCTTTGCCGGGTATAAGACAGCATGTGCCAAACCCATTTTATTTAAATTCTGCTTGATTTGTGCAAAGACGTGGTGCTGCTTAGTGGGACAGAGGGGAATAGATGGAATAAACTCCAGTGTTTTCTTTGAAAATTCACCATATTTTTGCATTGAGAACACAATTATGTATTTGAAAATTTCAGACCGTAGGAAAAGCCATTTGTAGGTTTGATGGGAAGATGTTCTTTGTGCTCAACAGTCTGTCAGTTCTGTGGAAAAGTCAGCTAACAAAGAAATACCCTTTTCTGTTTTCTTTGGCTTTCCTGCTGTCCAGCTCCTGTGCACTTGATTGTCTCCATTCTGTATCTTGGAATTTACATGTTTCCACACATCCAAGATTAAAACCTCTTGACTATTACAAGGACTTTTTAAAACAGCTGAAGTAAGACTGTTTTATCTTCTTCGTCTTGAGATTGCCTCATCATTTCTATAAGTGAAATCTGCAGCAACTCATTACTTAAACAGACCTCCCAGTTTCTTTGTGGCCGTCAAATCGGACTCCTTGGCACGCTGGCCATATTGACACAGTATATCCCGGTCTGCTCTTTCCTCCTGTGTGCAGATTTTCTTTAAAAACTCTGTCTCCACCCCTCCCTTCTCACCCCCAAAGTAACACCCCCTCTTCCTCAAATAAAAGCTGCCTGGACTTGACAGGCTTCTCACCCAGCATGGTTTCTACCTCTCCAGTTCAGCAACCTTGGCAACACTTAACTACAAGCTTATGGATCCTAATGAAGAAAAGTGCTGAAATCCTACCAAAGTAAATGACTTTGGGGAAGCAGATGTATGTGCAACTCAGAACTTTTTAAGATCCAGGGGTGTAATTATAAAGAAATTAGAAGGGAAAAGCCCCAGGACTTGTAAAAAATAGGTTATTTCCTGAGGGTTGATTTTTGTCCCAGGTGTTACGGATTACATACCTTGTAGGAGAATTCTATATGTGAGAATTGGAACCCATTGCTCGAAATGGCTGCGTGACTGCAACGTGTGTGAGACAAAGCGAAGCAGCTTGGGGAGAGCAGAGAATTGCTCAGAAGACCACACACTGATGTCTTATTAGTACCTTCAGTAAACACAAGTAATTAATTATGTTTTTTCCCCCCTTACTGGAGATGGGGCCCCAGATACCCTGATCTTTTTTAATCCTTTCTTATCTCTTGTACGTACTTCATTGTTCTGAATGTTAACTTTGTGTAGGTAGGTAGACTGTTCTCTATTAACTCAGTCTTGTAGGAAACAAAACATACTAGCAACTGAAAAAGTGTGAATTCCTCCATCTGTCATCTTCCAGATGAATCTTTTTACAATGTAACAAGGGTTATTTAAATAATGTTAAATAGAATTGTAAAGAAACAAACCATCATGCTCAAGATGTTAAAAATACTCTCTGCAGGAGCATTTTGTGGCAAAATGTATCTTGTTAGATTTTTCTTTCCCATCCTAATGTAACGATAGAGGGGGAGGTTTTGGCATTAGTGTTCATGTTTTTCACAATTTTGTAAAAAAACCCTAGTAGCTGTTTTTCATTTCTGTCATCATGCTGAGTTGTTCACTAGCTGTCTTTCCCTGCAGTCCATTTTAGGAGTTGTAGGGAGTTGCACGACAAATTGAAAGAAGTGGTCAAGATTGTTTCACCCGGTTCAGTAGCAGTTTGTTGTAGGTTTTTGGGGTGGGTATTAGGCAGAAGAACTTTTAAAGAGGACTTCATTTCTGCACAGCAAAGGTGGAAGAGTGTGGCTTTGAAATTCCAGTGATCAAAGGGCATTCTTTGGAAACCTTCATAGAAATCCACTTGTTTGCTGTCCTGCTCTTTGAAAGTTGTACTTTGAAAATGTTCAGCAGACGGTGGTGGGGATGGGTAAAGCCAAATGGGCTCATTCTGTGTGAAGTTAAGGTATGCCAGTACCTTTTGCCTGCCAAATTGAACGTCCTTTGTGAGATGCTTCAGAAATGAAAGCAAATGCTCTGAACCTTGGGTTTATGTTTTAGTGTCAGTTTGGGCAAACAAAGTCGGGTTATTTTCTGTTGACGTGATACGTTTTATTTTGCTTTGACAATATTTGACTCATGTTTTTCTCCCTCTTAATTGGTGTACATCTACTTCTTCAAAATGAAAAGTTCTTTAATGTTTCACAAGATACAGGATTTTTGCAGTTTTCCTGTCACTGAAATGGATGTACAGAGTATGCACAAGAGAGTCCCTCAAAGAGAGACACCAATTATTAGTCTTCAAATGCAATTGCTCCTGAGAAATGGAAAGTAGAAATGGAGACTAATTGTGTATCTGATCACCTGAGGATTTAATTTTAAAAATAGGCTACAGGCTGTTACTTCCTAATTTTGCAATTCTTTGGAGATGGACAAGCGGTGATTAAAACGACTGTTCAAAAGTGATATTACAGCATTTATTAATAGAAAAAATGGAAACTACATAGTTCCCAAGCTGCTGAATCTTATCATGAAGATACTAAACTAGTTTTTAAAGTGATGGGCATTCAGGGTGCTGTGTATCTTTAGCATATCTTTGATATAAGCTTTGGTTTAGTGCTCCCCAAAATTTTTGTTTAATCCATTTGTTAGATGAAAAGTGGACCAGTTGAAATGGGAATGTGATACCTGATACTGAAAGAACAAAGCAGAATTTAGAGGAAAAACCTTGATTCTGATTTCTCTGATGTACTTGTAGCTACTTGCTAATGGTTTCACATGACTGATGCAGTGTGCCTGCATGGTTTTGATTTCTTGATGGAGATTAGTTAAAAAAAATAACCTTAGTGCTGAAAATAATTAGTTGTCTATTGATTAATATAGTGGATGTATTTCGTAGAATCATAGAATGTTTTAGGCTGGAAGGAACCTCTAGAGGTCATCTTGTTTGGACATACTTCAGATGTCTTGTGCATTTCAAGCTGATTTGAGAATGTGAATTGTTACATACCTTTTAGATAACAATCATGGTGTGTGCTCATCAAATCTACACATTTACAGCTACTAACCTTTGAATAAAATTGGAAAGTTTAGTTTGAAAGTTGCAGACGGAGTCCAATATTTATAGTGATCTCCCATCTGGGTTTTTATTTGCTTTTTAAAAATTATTTTCAAGTATGTGTGAGAAACTCAGGTGAAATTTGAAGCATCTGCTGATTTTTGTAATCTTTATTGCTGAGAAGTTGGTATATTTTATTATTATCCCCCAAATTTATATATCTGAAAGATGGGGATGAAAGACTGTCCTCTGCATTAATTGCTTCCTTTTTTATTTTTCAACACTGCGTATGGAATCAGCTTTGTTCCTTATTGCCGTGTGGATGCTGTAAAAATATGTGCCAGCAGCACTGAAAACATCAGAGGATAAAGAGGGAGAACCAAGGCAGGGCTCAGCTTTGGGACTTGGTGCTGCCAAAAGACCAGTACAAAACTAGAATAGGAAAAAGTGCAAATGGTGTAAGACCTGGCGAGGAGGAGGAAGTCTGATTTGTAAAAAAATTGAGAATAATTTAACTAAAGAATTGATTAATTAGCTTCTATAAACACTTTGTTGCAAAACCATGAACACTTGTGTGGCAATTCCTCAGTGCAACACGTTTTCCTGTAGTGACTATAATTCTCTAAAAGAGTTTTCCCACTGGAATAATATTTTACATTTTCTTGAAGGCTGGAGCTATGGTGTTACAAAATACAGTGGTGTGTTAATGTCTCTTCCTGAGAGCTACAGAAGAATTTGAAATCTAATTTCTAGCTCTGGAGAAAAACTCCAGACAATTAGTACTGTGAAAGACACAGAAGTATTAAGTCTCTCAGTATTTAATAATTATCAAATCTGTGGTTTTCAGTAATGATGATTAAGCAATTATAGGTAGCCACCTGTAGATACTTATGAAGCTAGGCTAAATTAAAATTCTAATGCCTTTTAATAGGTTTTTCTACTCTTTCAGTTATATTAGTAAAATTACAAAACTCTGAAAAGCCTGAAACATTTTTCTTGGTAGTAAAAGTTCACATTTTTCCAAGAGTCTACAGTGTGCTTTTTTAACAAGAGATTTCCTCCATATTCTACTCACAAAATATGTTTTCTTTATACTGCTCATTTTCTCAGCCTGTAAAAGTTTAAAGTTGGTGATGTCCATCCAGTATAACAAAATTACTTTGCTATTAAAAATATATATTCATGTAGAGATACTGAAATAAAGGAAGAGATGAGCTGACCTGTTAAAATTGCACACATACTTCAGACAACATTAAGGAAAAAAAAAGAGCAATGACAGACCTATAACCCTGGGCTGGAAATACAATATATATCACACTCCATAGTGAAAACATAGGTGATTTTAAACTCAATGTGGAATTAATTTCTTACTGTATTTCAATATACCTGTACATAATTTTTTGGTACACACCACCATCACTGGATTATGACCTGACACCTTTTGACAGATGTTTTGTGGACCTTGTACCTTAAGTATTACTGATGGCTTTTAACTTTAGATGTGTTGGAAATGTGTGTAGCACAGCCATGCTATTTCATGGAAGACATTTTTGTTTTTGTGTGCACTAGGGTACTGTGGAGCTGACATAAAAGCACTTTGCACTGAGGCTGCCTTGATTGCCCTGAGACGACGCTATCCCCAGATTTATGTGAGCAGTCAGAAACTACAGCTTGATGTTTCTTCAGTGGTTCTCAGTGCACAGGATTTTTACCATGCAATGCAGAATATTGTGCCTGCTTCCCAGCGTGCCGTGACATCTTCAGGACACGCGTTGTCTCCTGTGATCAGACCACTGTTGGAACGTACCTTCACTAACCTTCTGGAGGTTTTACACAAAGTGTTTCCCCATGCTGAATTTAGCCAGGGTGACAAAAGTGAAGGTATGTGGTTTAGGTTTTTTATTTTGGTTTGGTTTTTTTGTGAATACTGTTTCAATTTGGAATTTCAAAGGACTTTCTTGTATTGCTACCCTTTAAACCTGGTGTGTTTGGTTCAGTGTTGATAGTATGTAAATACAATTCACTTGGATGTTGCATAATTATTTTTGCTGATTCTAGGTTGCTGTGGAATTGAATAAACTGACCTGTAGGTGTGAGTGCCACCTGAAAAAAGGAGAACTCCCAAGTAATTTACAATTTAAATATAAGAAATAATGGGGCATACTCAGTTGGCAGAACAAAAGAAAATAGTGAGAGAATATTGCTTGGCGTGTTAGGACTTGCAATTGGTGCTCTTGTCCTGAATGTCACTTAGCTGTCCCCAGTCTTTTGTTGATGGTACAGAAGTGGGCTGCAGAGGAGCACTACGGGGAGCTCGCAGCACAGCAGGTGAGGCTGTGCTGAGCTGAGGTACCTGAGCCTGTGTAATGGTCATCTCCTGGTTAAGGAGAAAGTCCTGAGGCTTCCCTCCCTTGAACTGGCCCAGTTCACCCCTGATCCTCTGAGTCAATTCTGCTGGCTTAGCAAGTGGAGAACTGAATTATTGGCTGTTTTGTCAAGTTTGCTTTTTGCCAAATTAGTGAGTAAAATCAACTGACTAAGGGGTCAAACCTATGCCAGAGCCCTGCTGCAGTGGGAGCCACGTGAGTGCATTGAGGACGCAGGGAATAAGAAGGAATACAATTGACTGTTTTGACTGGCAGTGAGTCAATAGGTTCTGGGGTTTTTTTGCCGAGCTCTTCTCTGAGATGCACTTCAGTAGTTGCCCTGGTCATTTCCTGGAAGTTAAATGTTGAACAAGATATCTTGGTTTTGATGCCTACTTATTCTGACATACTATTTTCTACAGTTCTTATCTAGGATCCCCCTCGCCCCCCCAACAATGTAAGCAGTACTGTTGGTTGTGTCTAACTTGCAAACAGCCCAGTCAATAAAACAAATCTGTGACAGCCATGACTTTTCTTTTCATTCCTCTTCCGGAGCACGGTTTCAGACTGCAGCCCAGGCAGCTTATGCTGCTCCTTGTGCTGGCTGCTGCAGTTCTTCCAGCCCAGCTGTGCATTTTTCCTCCATCCCTACCACTTACTTTAGTATGTCAGGTATGTTAAACCATTTTCGCCAGAAAACTGATCCAAAAATTATGTTTTTGTCAGGTTTAGTTTTTTTGCTGACTGTGGGATAGCTGGAGGTTTTAACAAGTGTTGGAGTTGGCACAGAATGGGCCCTGGGAGCATGTGGTGGTGGGTAGGGGGGAGCAGGCTGGCTGGCAGCTGCAGTTAGATCATATTAGGCTCCCTGGGTCGTATGAGGCTCCTCTAACCAGTTGTTTAAAATGCCCAAGTCTTGGTCTACTTGACCTGCTGGTAATGCCCGATTTAGAAGTTGTCATGATTGTTGAAGAATGAATTCGGTGTCCCTGTCTTTGATGTAAAGTTTGACTTCAGAATATTTTCTTCGGTTATGTTTTTTACATTCCTATTTATTACTACTCGTTATTGCTTACAAAGTGAGTTTGGAAGCATTCATTGATTCAAATAGTAGTTTCACTAGATAATTCTGCTGTTTCAGCTACTTTTTAAATGCTCATAGATAATCGATTTTGAAGATATGTGAAGTAAGGTTTCTTTTAACATTTCCTCTGTACCTTAGTTTTTCTTCTTACCACCTTAAGCCCAACAAAATATTGAATAATAAGCTTAATCTTTGTTAAAACCATCAAAATCCACTTTAAAATACAATGGTTTTAAATTGAAATGTAGATTACACACCAGGAGTTCAGATTCTCTTGATTTCAGAGCCAGGTGTATAGCAGATGCTTACTGGCCTGCTTGCCACCTGCAAATCTTTTTCTACATATCTTTGCAGTTCACTAAGGATTCCTGTTTCTCATAATTCATTGAGTCTGATGCTCAAGCAAAGGATGTCATGAGAGTCTTGATGTTTGGGTTTAAAAGATGAGCTGCTTTTTAAAAATAATTATATATTTTAGGAAGTGAAAGCTGTGTCCAGTGCATGAGCACAGGACTTACCACATGGTCTGTACTTGGTATAGCAGAAATTCTGCCTCTTTAGGGACTGCAGTGAGCCAAGAGTTAGGAGGCCTGAGTCCAGTTGATTCTAAGGCCTCTATCCTTGCCTGGAACTAAATGTCCAGCAGCTTCTGAACTGTTTTTTCTTCCTATGGACAAGCTTTTGGCCGTTGGTTGGGGTCTACAAGCCTTTGTTTTTGCCCCTTGAGGAATGATTGTCAAGTGTGTGACTGCATCATGCCTTGCCAAGGGATGTGGCATGTCCTTATCCCATACCAGCAGAGTATGATTCCTGCCCAGCCTACTCTGAATCCAGTTCCTTCCATCACACAGCCAACTAAAGGAACCTTTGTTGTCTCTTAACAGTTTTTCCTGGGACCATATGTCTAGATGCATAGCCCTTAGATGGTGTCTCCATTCAACACCTAATGCTGCCTAGAAGCTGATTCCTTTACCTTGTGTTGGTGGTTTGATCAAGGTAGCAGGACCTGTGCCATGACTTCATGTAAATCAGGCACCTCATGCAGGGAGTCATATAATTGAGAGTAACACTTGTATCTCCCTGCATTTCAGCACTTTCATTTCACAGCAGTCCATTTTTCTAAGTGGCTGTGGCCAACGTGAGCTACTCCTGGGACGTCTGGTGGTTGCCCTGAAGAGCAGTGTGCTGCAGTGACTCTGGGCTGCTCTCAGCAATGCTGCCCATCCATCACAGAGCATTTTGTTCCCCAGGGGACCTGGCCTCTGCACTGCTCTTACTGTGCAGCTGAGCTGTACAGATGTGACCATTTTCATCCCATCTTTGCAGACTGATTCCTCTGTGGGGGGATGAGAATGAGTGGTTTGCTAAGGATATTATCAACTACACTCCTTTCCTGGGGCAAAGAAAGAACTTGAAGCAGTTTTTTCCTCATTATCAAATTGCAGCAGTGTGCTCTTAATCCTGTTGCAGGTCTGGCAGGTAATTTAGCTGTACCTGATTTTTCAGCTGTCAACTGGTGGTTTTGGTTTAGTGCCATATTTATTTTTTGCAGCTGTTTGTCCCTGCAGATTTGTCTTTGGAATATAATCAGTCTTTTAGCTTTTTGTTTCTGAAGGTCTATATAGAAAGTACTTTAGTTCATTATACTGCTATGTTAGCAAAGGAATTAAAAGAAGTTAAGGTATAAACGTGGAATAAATTGAACTGATTTTGATAAGAAATAATTTGATATTCTTTGGCAGATTATCAGAGGATGGAAGACAGTTCTTCATAAACATACATTGTCTAGGTAGTCATGCTGAGAATAACTTTGGAGCAAGTGTGCCCATAAAAATTTGTTCACTTAAATAAGTAGAAAATTCTGTATAGTCTGAGGATTACAGATTTTATAACCTTATCTTTGAAAAACCTCTATCTGTGAAATGTTAACAAAATGCTTCCTTTGGTTTTAAGTTAAACATTTGTTGTATTTGTGAAGTTGTTCTGCTTGAAGGATGAAAATAATAAATTGTAATTATGATTAGATTTCTACAATATTTAATTTGTTTTGGATTTTGAAGTAATAAGTACTCATTATTCTGTGCTCTGCTATTTAGACAGTTTTAACTCATTTCTTCTACATTTGAAAATGTGTTATAATTTATGTGAAGAGAATTGTAATGTCTTGTCTTGTTTGTGGTGCGTGCACTTAGAAGTGATAAGGTTCTAATTAATAAATTTCTTGGAACAGATGTACCAAGTCTAATATTAGATGATAGTGAAGATGAGAATGCTTCATCAATTTTTGAGACGAGCTGTCACTCAGGATCACCAAAGAAACAGTCATCAGCTGCTATACATAAACCCTACCTTCATTTTACAATGTGAGTGTCTCTCTAAATGGGTATAACCAGATAGATAAAACCATGAAATTTTTACGTCAGGAGGGGTAACGAAGATGTTCTTTGTGGTGGCAGTGATGTTCTGTGATAGAACCTTATAAGTGTATGGAGAAGAGTTTTTTAGATATGTGAATGGTTTTAGGAAAGGCCACTCCTAGACACAGTAATCAGAAATATTTTGCAACAGACGAGTAACTTAGGAGTAGGGATATTAACAAAAATTAATTTTAACAAGCCATTTTGATTTTAAAGATTGACCAGGGAAGAGAGGTACGTAGGAAAGTTTTGGAAGGATTTTGCTTTTTCTTGGTCTAAGGTATTGTTGAGCTTCAGTGTATGCAGCTGCTTGGCTGCATTATATAATTAATGCATTCAACATTTCTAACATCTTTTTTTCATGGAAAGTTTTAGGAAAATTGGAATTTAGAAAGTGTGTGTGAAATTTGGATAAGTCTTTCATGTATAAATTGGACTAGCTACAGTAATTAACAATAATAACATTGGTTTGTTTTTTATTAAGAATACTTTTAAACTACTTTGCATGGTGGGTTCTGAGGGAGTTTGCTAAATAAAGAAATTGAGGTTAGGAAAACTGTTGATCAGTAGTACTGTTTAGTAGAGCCATCTTGTGGAAAGCTGCTAAAAGTTTTATCCTAAAGAGTAATGGCAGAACAGCATTTATGGACATCTAAGATTAAAAATAAGGATTTAAGTTGGAGGTACCTAGTCAAGTACTTAAATGCCAAATTTAAGTTTGTTGTGTGTGTGTAACCCCGAAACAGAACAACAGTATATATTTGTGTGGATGTGTCTCTAAGTAAGTAATCTCAAAGACTTTGCTTATTATTGTAAAGTATGTAAGCCTCTCTTAATCTTTTTTTCTGAATATTTTTGATTGCTGTCTCTGTGTGTAACCTCCACCACCAGAACTGAAAAGCCAAAGGTCAACAATGTTCATAGCTGTTATAAAATGTTTAACCTGAACTAAAACCAACCATTCTTGTTTCACTGCCTGAGCTGATTGATGTGCAGATAAAAATGCCTTTCTGAGACAAAATGCAAATTAATTTAAAAACTTTTCTCATTTCATAATACATTTTCTATAAATGGAAGAGACTTTTAATGGAAAAGCCTAATGCTTCTTTCTGCCTCACTCATTCCCAAAACAGAGCAAAAACCCTCCAAACAAACACAGAACCCCCCAAATCTTTGTATACAGTCCTTAGGATTTCTTCTCGACAGCAAAACAAACAAACAAAAAAGTTTGCCTTTGCAATTTTCCCTTTAAAATCTTTCTTCCCCCTGGAAATATCTTGAATAAAAGTGTATGGATACCCTATAATGGGAGAGGAATAGTGATTTTATTCAGTCCTACTTCAGGTCCTATTTCTTAAGGTATTGAAACGTAAGGTGGTGCTTGGAAATCTCAGGTAGCACTGAAGGGATGAACGGTTTGACCTGGGATTCCTGAGGCTACTGAAGTGGTGCTTTAGTAGTTAGTACTGAACTAGACATGATTAAATAGAAATCCTCACTGGAAGGCCATTAAGTCTTTTTACATGATCAAGGAATTGTTTTTAAATAAACTGGTTATAGTCAAAATTTCCATGAATTTAACATGTGCATAGCTTTGCACAGATGAGTTTGAATTAAATTGTTGTGAAATCAAAGAATAGAGAAAGCCTGAGTTGCTGAGACTTGGAGAAGTGTTGAGGTATAGTAGAGTTATTTGGATTTTTATAGGCTATTGTAGGAAACCTATTACCCATTACCAAAAGTCTTTTGAATTCTGAAATATCTTATTATTTAGATCCATCCATTGATAACATTAGCATGGTAATTGTTTTTTTTAACTGTTACTCTGTTGCAGGTCAGCTTATCACCAGCCAACCTCTTACAGACCACGATTACTGCTATCTGGAGAGAGAGGTTCGGGTCAGACTTCGCACCTTGCTCCAGCACTATTGCACACTCTTGAAAAATTCTCTGTACACAGGCTAGATCTGCCAGCACTTTATTCAGTCAGTGCCAAAACGCCTGAAGAATCATGTGCACAGGTGACATTTAAGATTCTCTTGTAATGAGTAGATTAACTCTGGAACAGATTGGTTGCATCAATATAAAGGCAGCTAACTGGAATATAGCTTAAAAGGCAGGTTTTCATGGGCACCTTCTATATCCATGGTTAAAAGAAGGGGATCTCTAGAAGATGATTGATACCTCTCTGCTGGCTAGTGAGGGTGATTTACATTTTCAACTTGCCCCCTCAGTCACATACCTAAAGTCAAGTTCCCTTAACCCGAGTATCCTGATTTTCATCATATTAGCTTGTGTATTAGCTGGTGTGCTGTGGTTTAGGTTCATTTACTTGGTTTTAAATGTCTTAGGTTTCAAAACCAGTTTGTGGTGGATTTTGCATGGGTTGCAAACCAGTTTAATTTTCATCTTGATAGCTCAGTTTTAGTAAGTTTTTAAAACATGTATGACAAGTAGTTGTTTTGTAGTCTCCCTAGCAGGTTAACATAAAATGATGGAATGATACAGCGAACAGTCACAAACATTTGTTTAGAAAGCCACTATTATTAAAAAATTTTATATTAGTGGACCATTCGTATATAAAATACCACAGTCATTTCCTAGCCTACAGGAATTTTATTACTCACAAGTGATAATAACAATTAGTTTTAGTTTAAATACCACTGTTTCTTTTAATTAGATCTTTCGTGAAGCTCGAAGAACAGTACCAAGTATTGTTTACATGCCTCATATTGGTGATTGGTGGGAAGCTGTCAGTGAAACTGTGAGAGCTACTTTCCTAACTTTGCTGCAAGATATACCATCTTTCTCCCCTATATTCCTACTGTCTACCTCTGAGTCCATGTATAGTGAATTGCCTGAAGAGGTAAGTTTATTGTGGAAGGAGATGTTGTTAGAGAGGTGTGTGCTCCTCAGAGTCTTTTGATCATGGTTTTCTAACTTAATTCAAAATATGCCAAACTGAAGATATATTATTAATTGTTTGTAATTTTCTTCAGTGAGGGATGTACGTTGACATTACCAGCTTTCATAATCTCCATGCTACTTTGCTGAGAAGGCAAAATTGTCCATTTTTTCAATTCATTTTGAGACATTATTCTAGTATAATTAAATGCAGTTTCAATCTAAAGGCCTAACCTTGAGCTTTACATCTTCTGAAGATCAGGATAGGGGAGAGGAGTTCCTATTTTTTTTTTTGTTTCCCATCAACTCTTTCTTTGAAATTNTCTTTTTACTGCAGTGGTGACTGTTGTTACAGAATCACAGAATTGTAGGGGTTGGAAGGGACCACTGCTAGAGCAGGACCCTAGAGTAAATCGCACAGGATCACGTCCAGACAGGTTTTAGATGTCTCCAGTGATGGAGATTCCACAACTTCTCTGTTAGGAACATGGAGTACTGCAAGTTTTAGTTACTACGGAAAATTCAAGGAGAATTACAAGTATTTGTTTTCCCTAGGCTCTGTACACAGCTTTGCTATTTTCTCTCCTGGGCTAATTTTGAAAAGTTCGTAATCAGTGTTTTAATGTGATCATTAATCATATATTTTTGAGTAGGGGCTCAATTTTGATATGGTTTTTTTTATTTTAGGTGAAATGTATTTTCAGAATCCAGTATGAAGAGGTTTTTTATATTCAAAGACCAAGTGAAGAAGACAGATTGCGATTTTTCAAAGGATTAATTCTTGATGAGGCAGCAATGCCCCCACCAAGAAGGAAACAGGCTGGTAAACTAAGTTACAATAAAACCAATGTTTTATTTTGTGATAATTTCCTTTTCCAAAAGATGTGGGTAAATGACAGTTAGAGTAATTAACATCTGACAATGTTAATCAGTGCCCAGAATAAATTTTATGCATTACAGACATGGGTTTTGGAAAATGGAGAACTGGGGGTTAAGGATGTGTTGCTGGTTAGATCGATGAGGGGCGTTATAAATATATAACGAAATCTGGAGTGGTGTAATCCCAAGAGCCACTTTGCTAGTAACATTTCCGTTGTCTGACTTCTTGGTTTTTTCCCTAGCTCTTCGTGCTCTGGAAGTTCTTCCTCTTGCCCTGCCATGCCCTGCCCGTGAGCTGTCAGAAGCAGAAAAGCAGCGAATGGAGGACCAGGAAGAGAACACGTTGAGAGAGCTGCGGTTGTTCCTCAGGGATGTTACCAAGAGGCTGGCCACAGACAAACGCTTTAACATCTTCAGCAAACCGGTGGATATTGAAGAGGTCTTGTTTCAGTAATGTGCAAACAATGCAGTTGATTAGAAAAAGAATATAAATTAAAAAAAGGAAATAGATAAGTTAATAAGGAAAAAATAGATGTTTGATCCATGATCTTTCAAATCTAAAGTGCTGATTTTTAGCTGGTGAGATAGTCACAACCTCATCATCTGTGATGCAAGGAGTTGGAGCATGTTCTTTGGCTATACCAGTGACCTATTGAAAAACCTTGTGCATTTCTGTCAATTTTATAACTGAAATCAGCATTTAAAAATGAAATCACTCCTGTCCCCACCAGTGCTCCTGAAACATTTGAAGCCATAAATATAATTCTTTAATAAAAGCTTTTACAACACTGTAATCATAGGCTTGATAATATTGGGAAGGTGATCTGTGTTCTGTAATGTATTCAGCATTAATAGTATTGTTGAATAGTTTCAGCAGTAATGCTTGTGGATGCCATTAATCACAGATGGTAGCACATTATAAGGCATTAACTGGTTGATTATGGAGTGTGCACACCTAACTGATGAGACAGTTCGATCTGCAAATCTATTTTCAGGTGCTGTTATGTGAATGGGATTGTGTTTGGTCTGACTTTGAGATCAGATGCTGGCCCACTGCATTTAAAAAAACAAAAAGATTAATTGCTTCTGAAGAGAAGCATCTCTTTTGGAAGACATTAAGAAATGAATATGGGACATTAAAACCACTGCATTTTAAAAAGCAGATTTGCAGTGTAAATTCCATGCAGGGTGGAAGATGCATTTTTTATGGGTCCATGCAGTCCTCCCTTAGTTTGTTTTCCATAACATTCAGAGGCTGACTGGTTTTGAAAGACTGACGAGCTCTTTAATATGGCAGTTTACAGAATGAGCATGGTCTGAGCAGTAACTGGGTTTGATTTTTATTATAAAAGTGCTTGGGAGATCCATTATTGTAGGAAGCTCTTCATAGTAAAGGCAGTTTCTTTCCCCAAAGAACTTGCGATCTAAACTTCTGCAAATAAGGGCATGTAAAGAAAGACCAAATCACTGCCCGGGTTATGTAGATGGAGAAAATTGAAAGGTGAATTTGTTATTTAAAGATTTGCCAAAAACCATGTTAATATATCACAGCACTAGAAGTGAAATGTAATCCTTTTGGTCCCATTTTAAGGGGACCATTTAAGCACAGGACTGTCCTTTCCTTCAGCAGTCTGTCTGCTTGACTTTCTTAGCAGTCGTGAAGTTTGTTGCAGCGCTGCTCGCGTTGCAGAGAGTGCTGCCGTCTGATAAGGGGGTTGTGACTAGTTCAGCAGCAGTGTTTACAGTTCCCGGTAAAGATTCTTTCTGATGATGTGCTAACAAGAAAAGGGACCCCGTTGCTTGGCTTTCCAGTCACTGAACCACTTATCATCGTGTTTCCATAGAGGGAGATAAAAAGAGGATTTTTGCAATTTTAATTTTTCTTCATAAATTTTGCTGTGTATGTTTAAGGAGTTGGGTGATAGCCTGCTGGCCACTGAAGTAATGTGTTCATGTTAGTTTATGTTGAAATACAGTTTTCTATATTTAATGTCTACAGATGCTTTATTTAAAAAATCTTACAGAGCCCTTATGGCTTGATCTGAATATGTATTTAACTCTTCAGTACTTTGGCAGCCACCACCATAGGTAGGTGATGTCCAAAGAAAAAGTGCAATACTGTTTCTGAGGCTGCCAGTACTAGTAATTGATTGTAATCTTAATCCCATTGAAACATTCAAATAAAGGGTTTTTTTTCCTTGAGGTAAATAACATATTAATTTTTTTCTTTTTGGTGAACTTTGTTACAGCAGCTGTGCTTGAGACCCTTATGGTATCTTTCATTATGTTAAATACTTTCTAGTGGACCCTGGTGGTTACTAAATCTCCAGTTAGGAGCTAAGCTTCCAGTAAGCTGTGACCTGTGATACCAGGCTTTCTTTAGACTGCCCTTCTGTACAGTCAGGCTCATGTCTTCAGTCAATAAAACCTGACTTCTTTTGTTGAATGAGTGATTGAAGGAACTATTCAATAGAAGATATTTAAAAGCTGATAATTTGACTGTTCAGTTTAATGAGACCTTTACCTACAAGGTGGACAAAATACAGTTTCCTTAGTTTTTCTTTGGGTTTTGAGGTAGGCTGATTATATTTGCCTTTCTAACCCAAGACAGTGTTCTAACACTATTAAAAAAAAAAAAAAAAGTTTAAATAAACCAAAAAATTTTATGTTACAATATTTTGCCTCAAAAATACATTAAATTCATTTTGAAAGACAAAATTACGATCTGCTGAAGATAAAGTAGTTTTAGAAGTCCTATGTTTTATTTAGTCTGATAAAACTTCTTTTTTTCAACATAAATTTGTTTACAAATCAGAATGTTTAGTCAATAATGTATTAGAGCTAAGCATGTGGAATGAATAAGAGTCGAGAGATGTGAAATCGACAATGCTCAAATGGGGTGCATTTGGTCCTGTGTCATTTCTTTATGCTCTTTGTTTATAGGTTTCAGATTACCTTGAAGTTATCAAAGAGCCAATGGACCTATCAACAATAATAACCAAAATTGATAAACACAACTACTTAACAGCCAAGGATTTCCTGACAGATATTGACCTGATCTGCAGCAATGCGTTGGAGTACAATCCAGACAAAGACCCTGGAGGTGAGGGCCTACTTTGTTTTTGCCTATCTGAAACCAAAAGCTGGTATTTAATCACGTATTTGGTTACTATTCAGACATTTAAATAAACTGCATGCTATGTGATAATTAGGATAAGCAAGTCCTAAGGGTCTGTGCTTTTCATATTCTGAGGCATATGGTGCACTGGGGGACATTATAAGAGCAGGAGAACTAGAGCATTCAGAGTTGTTTTCTAATAAATTAGGTTTTGTAGTTCCTTTTCAAATTTGATTGTTCCTTTTCAGTGAGTAAACTTTGTGTATGCAACAAAACCCCAACGTAATTTGGAGAGCTCTGTGGAGAATCCTGCATGCAATCTGGCAGTGGCCTGCTTTGTTTCCACTTTGGCTTAGAACATGAAATTCACATACAGAAATTAAGGACTGTGTATTTGGGGATAGAAATAAAACAGGATAAATCATCAGGCAAGAAAGTCAGTTGCAGCTGATTAGGAGAGATTAAAAAGTATTGTCTTGACAAAGTGTGATGGGATGCTTTCAATTAAAATGGAATTTGTAGATTGAACTGCATGTAAAAGCTGTTTGTGCTCAAAACTAAGGAGAGAACATCTTGTGTACTCTTTGCTAGGGCTGTCTTAGAGTGTATATTGTCTTTTGACTGACAGCTTCAAGAGTCATCTATAAAACAAGAACAACAAAAAAGTCCCCTTTAATGTAGGTTGTATTTAATGTATGTGATACTTGGAAATCTGGGTCCATCTACAGATGTAGTCCAAGGTGTTAGAAAGTTTTTCATTGAATCTTGTGAAATCATTTTACCAGGGTAAGGCCTGATTTTCTGTATTTTTCTTGCTTCTCAAATTTTTGATCTTCTGAGGCACTTGTAAATGTCTCATGTGTGGGCTAGATACAGTATGGTCTGGTCAAGTAGTTAATGCTGATTTTTCACATTTTGCCTTTTGAACCCAGTACTGGTTCATACCTGTGGAAAATATTTCTTTAATTTATGATGCATTTAGTTTTACAACTAAAAAAAATACATTGATGAAATAGAGCAAAAGGTTTTCTGTCTTCTTGGTAACACACTGTTGAGGACTTCTAATGTGTTATTGATGTGATCTGATCAAAGCCTTGATGGACACTTGGGATTCTGAGCGTCTCTGAAGGGCGCCCGTTTGGAAAATGAAGACTATGAGACATACCTCTTGTGTGACTGACATGTGTTTGTGTCTTTGGGAAAGACTGGTGTTAATATACACCCCTTGTTCTCATTTTTAGGCTATTTGGATCATGTGGGCTTGGTTGTTTAATTCTAGGAAATGTAGTCTGAAGAGGTTTTTTTAAGTTTTAGAGCAGGTGTTATGGGAATTCAGAATTCTGAGGTCAGATCTGCTCAGGATGATAACACAAGTCACAGGTTTAGTGTGACACAAATAAAATAGCAAAGTCATCTAGGGGAATAATTAGTTGCATAAGTTTTCATTGAGTAGGTCCAAAGAGAAAGAGCCTCTTAAATTCATTTAAGAAACCGAAATAGGGATATTCTTGGTTTTCCTTGCTGTCAGGACTGAGGTGGGAGAAATGCATCCAGGTTAAGTTCTGGACTGGAGTTTCTCATCTTTGAGGAGGGAATGAAAGATAGTTCTGTCCTCTGTGCTGTCAACAACTGATGATATATTGCTCTTCTGGCACGCCAGATCTCTTGAGCTATTGTGTGAACACACTGCTGAAACAGCACATCATGCCTATTATGAATCCACATTACCTGTGTTCAGATGCATTAACAGAATATTAACCTATAAATGCTCGCATGCTTTAAAGCTGGGCCTGTCTCCTTGCCTCTGCTTCATGCTTCCATTTGCAGAAAAATCGTAATGTATCTGCTTCTGTCCTGCTGTTCAGTTGGGAAGGCAAGGGGAGCACCAGACCAGCTGGTTTTACATGGAGATAGGGATTCAAAACTGGCTTCTTTGGTTTTTTGGTTTGTTGGGGGTTTTTTTGGGGGAGTGGGTTTTTTGTTGTTTTAGTTTTTTCTCCAGGTACTTTGGTATAAAATTTCGGATAGGTTATATAGTAAGACTTTTCATTTTTAATTTCCCTCCATTTTTTGACCAGGAGATGTTCTTAAAGGCATGGAAATATCACCATTGTTTATTAGACATAAAAATTATTTGCCTTTTTGAAGCACTGTGTGTGGGGAAAGTCCTGCCCACCACAGCATACAAAGAAAGTAGTAGTTCACACAAATAATCTTAATTTGATTTTTCTTTGTTCTTTTTTTTTTTTTTTTTTTT
>VYZX01026657.1:18321-37034 GCA_013401335.1 Brachypteracias leptosomus
TTTTTTTTTTTTTTTTTTTTTTACAAGGGCTTCTTAAACATTACTACCTGATCAACTTTTTAAGGTCTAATATCACAAAATTCCATCTGCAAAGAATGCAGTATCCTTATTATGGTCATAAAACATAATGCTTCACAAATCTGTGGGTAAATACTTCTAGTTTCCAGCTGATGTAAGTGGTGGTAGATTTCCCCAGAAAACACATGTAGAGCTCATTTGAGCTGGATACTGGATATTCTTTTTTGCTCAGCACTTTTTCCAGCTGTGAAATTTGCTGTTTCTGGAATTATAAACCTTGTTTACTAAATGTTCACTGATATTCTTAATTGTTGTCTTTAGTGATTATTAAAACAGATTAAATCTACTAATTGTATAATGTGTTGGAGGCATTAATGTTGATGTTTGCTGTTGAAGTACCTCTATCAGCTGGAAAAAGTAATTCAGTATGGATGAATTGACAAATTAAATATGTTTGTACTAGAAGCAAATGAGTGTTGTAGGTTTCCTTTAACAGCAACTTTCTAGATGTCAATTTTCTCCACATATGGGCTTACTTAAGTTACAAAATTACTTTTCAAATTTTCACAGCTTTGGAATAATTTCCTTTGTGCCTTTCAAAGGGATGGGAACTGGTCTCCGAAAAAAATGTTTTTTTCATGAGTCACATTTAGGCTTCCAGTGTGGGCAGTATTTTTTGTCCTGTTTCCCAAATAGAGATGAAAATGTAGCAAACTCAAGGCTTCTTTCTTGCCAGTTTTTCTCAGCAGATTAAAATGAGAAATTGCTGTTCAATATAAGTAATAAAGTAATCTGCTTTAGCACAATTTTGAATTTTCTAGTGGTTATTAAATAAAAATTAAGCAATAATTTTAAAGTTAGAAAAGAACAGGGGAGGAATATAAGCAAGCTGGGTTTGCTTTACAAATTCAGGAGACATCCAGTATGATTTTTGCAGGCAATAAATGTATGTATGAGTGTTCCTAGATCCCAGTGGATAAATTAATTCCTGGACAAGTCTCTTTTACTTTTGGGACTCTCTGTGCTGTACTCTATTACACGGTGCAGATCTGCCTGTGAAAACTGGTACACTTGCTGATTCTAGCAAGTTTCTAAGGATTGCAAGTTGATTTAGATGTGTTCATCATTCAGTGTTTGCATTTGTTTATAAATGGCACTATTGATTAACAATTTGTACTTCTGAAAACTCCTCTATCTCTTGCATAGCTGGGCTGTGATTTTTGAGCACGCTGTGGTGTTGATCCATCTACATTTTCATAATTTGGAATGTTTTCCAGTTACTTCTGTCTATACCAATGTTGTAATATACAGAACAACATAAAATGGTAAGGAATTTACAGAAATGTAATAAAATTAACAAGTGTTCTGTCCTGTTTTCTAGATAAAATAATTAGACATAGAGCTTGTACTCTGAAGGACACTGCTCATGCTATCATTGCTGCTGAACTGGATCCAGAATTTAATAAGATGTGTGAAGAAATCAAGGAAGCGAGAAGAAAAAGAGGTATGTTTAACTTCATTTATCATAACACAACATATATGGGATAGAAGACAGAATTTACAAACATCCATATAAGAATTAAAATTTAAGATAAAGTATAGAATGTGTGCCAGACTCAGGCACTACATGTTAAAAGGTGACTGTGTTTGAAACTTGTCTACTTTTTCCAACTACGTGAGCTGGTCTGATGAGACACTAAGAAAGATGATGCCACATCACACCAGCTCCCATAGTTGTTCTTTACAAAAAGTTCATTACAAAAGAAGGATGCATTGCCTGTTGGTACATAAAGTATTGTTTAAATTAGTGCAGTTTTTTTCAACCTGTAGTCCATAGACCTCTGAGTCTTTGGACAGCTTTTAAAATGGCCACAAAAAGTAATCAAAAGCCCAAACATGTTCCCAGTATGTGAACAGTGCTCTGCTTGCATTAAAGATTTTGTACCTTCATGGAAAATTTTACAAGTTCTGAAAATTGAAAAAGGTTGACAAATCACTGAACTATAACATTAGAACAAAATTTCATGCGGATTTAGGGATTACTGATTTCAATAATTGCAGCTTTACCTTGGCAGGTTGTTTCCTGCTTTGCCTCCTGCTTTGGTAAAGAACTGCATTATTTGATTTCTAGGTTGAATTTGGCTGGTCTTCACTTCTAACTGCTGGTTCTTGAAATACTTCTATCAGTAGATTGAACACCCTTTATTAATAAATTTCTTTGAGCTATGCAAGTATCTGTAGGCTTTCTCTTCTTCAGGTTTAAAGAGATACAGTTCCTTTTTATTTTCCCATTCAGTCATGCATTTTTTTGTCTGTACAAGCTTCCAATGTGTCTCTTGAATTGTGGATAAGAGAACCAATTGTAATTCAGTGTTGTAAAATAGAACTAATATAATGCCTTCATTTCTCTTCTGTACTTTTCTATTAGAAGTATAAGAATATTCACAATTCTGGCCTTAGTGTCACGCTATGAGCTCTGCTCAGTTAATTATCCATTGTGAGTCCCCCATGATTGTTAAAGGTTATTGCTTCCGAGGTTAAAGTAACCGTTTGTAAGAGCTCTTTGTTACACAGAGGGACTATATAACTTGTAAGTTCCTCCTTGTGAGTCTCCCAAGAGCTAATTGGAATGCTACCCCTGTCTTCCGTGGCAGTGGCCAAGTGATACATATTTCTGGGGGCAAAGCCTGCAGGCCCTGTTGAAGGAGGTGGGTTTTCAGAAGTCATAGTTAAGTCTGATGATGTCATACAATGAACTTGTTAAATCAGAAAAATAAGATACTACTGGTGTCAGATGCTGGTCAGCGGACCTTTAGATATAGGTGACTAGCAGCACCAGTTGCTTGTGAGTGACAAGAGCTCACACACAATGGACAGATTTCAAAGTGCATTCTATGCATTGGCATAGAAGCTGTTGCAGTGTCACAGATACCTGCAAATCACATTTCAAAAATGCTCATGCTTTTGGACCCCATTGTGATGGTTTCAGGAACAACCAAGCTCTGCGGTTTGTCCAGCTGCAGTGTGGAATGCTAAGATCACTTGCTGGACTAGCAAGGACAGAAGATTTGGAATACGTTGAAGAAGCTGTATTAGGCTAACTGGTTATGAACAAAGAAAAATATATCAAGCTCTTGAGGTCTGAGGAAAACTCATGCTGTAAGGCAAGCATGAGAGATTTTCAAATCCCTGGATCAGGAGTTGTGTCAAAGGTTGTGGTGTAGAACATCAAGAAGACAGCAATTCACTAAGGGCTTTTAGTAATGGTCAGATATAGAAGTGATCCCCAGATCCTTCTCCTTCCTCACCACTTCATAATAAGTGTATATTTTGAAATAGTGGAATATTTCAATGAGGAAATCCTTGAGGAACACTGTGTAAGCAGTGTAACCGATGCCTTTTGCTGTCCAGAAGCTTTGTGCAACTGCTTGCTTCTACCAGGCTGTTTGCCTGAGTGGTGCTACCCGATGAAATCACGCTGGATCGGGTTGCCAGCCTTGTGCCTGACCAGTGTATGAGACAGTGGTGGGGAATTGAACCCTTAAGTACTTCTTTTTAATATCAACAAGAGATGTCCAAGCAAGGCCTTAAATGACTGTTGAGACTGAAGTCACAGTGAGTGTGCTTCCCTCTCAGGCAGGCTTTTTTTCAACTTAGCTTCCCCTGGCTGTCATGTAAACACTCTGATAGGGAAAAGGAAAGAAACCACTCAGTGTCCATTTTTCTCTGCATGTATTTCTGGACTTGTCTTGATAAAGGGTCCTACCTTCAAGCCTTACCAGTTATTGTTCTTAGCTTGCCAACAGGACTCTTGTGAAGGAAGGTCAATAATGCAAACAGCAGAGTACAGGGGGGAAAAGTCTAAGTTTATCATGACAATCTAATAGCGGTTGTTGGACTGAATATAAAGCTCATACTAATACCTCCTCAGAAGAGGTTAAGGTAGTGTTGCAGTCAGAGTGGGTGG
This sequence comes from Brachypteracias leptosomus, assembly GCA_013401335.1. Taxonomy (NCBI): domain Eukaryota; kingdom Metazoa; phylum Chordata; class Aves; order Coraciiformes; family Brachypteraciidae; genus Brachypteracias; species Brachypteracias leptosomus. The sequence goes on from VYZX01026657.1 coordinate 22,307, forward strand.
CTCTGGCCATCACAAAGGAAATCCATCTTCTTACAAAAGGAACGTGCCCCGTACTTGGTTAGATCTTGGCCATTGTTTTCTTGGCTACATTTGGAAATACTTCAACATTCAGCATGAGATTTGGATGGAATCGAGCGAGCTGATCTGCATGAAGATTCTAATAGATTATCTGGAAGTGTTATCAAGTGTTTCTGTCAGGAATCACAGAGGAGTTCGGAAGGCAAGTGACACATACTGTAGGCTTTTTAATCTTTACCCAGTTAAAAAGCCATTGATTTTCTGAATTGTGCGATGTAGTAGCTCTTAATTTATTTCCAGGATACTGAAGACGAGGCTTAAGGCTAAAAAGCTCCATATCCATTTTCTTCACAGTTCTCTTGACAAGTTATTTGGCAATCTTACATAATCTTTAAAATGTTTTCTACATCACTTTTTTTCCACAGCTTTTCTGTTTTTTTTGACAGATCTGCCATTTTTATTTAGTATGGAGACTGGTGACCAATCTCAAAAGTAGTACTGCAGTGTATCAGAATCATAAACTGTATAATGAATTTACTATCTAGAAGTTAAACTAGAATTTCTTGTATTACTGAAGTTGCTGTTGTTGAAAACCTGTAAATCTAAGGATAACAAGTTCTAAATTGGTAAATTGAAAAAACAACCCCCCGAAACTAGATTATTGGAATTTGCAGCTTCTTGTTGAAACCAGCAGATAACAATATATAAGTGGTGAATGTTTCAAGTAATGAAATACGCTTGATATACCATCGAAAATACTTGAAATGGTACCTAGAAACTTGTGCTGTAACTATTAACTGTTTGATGAGAGCTCTTTTGTGAATCTCTCAATTTCTGCATCCATCAGTTTGAGAGTTTCTTGTCACTTCTTGATCACTTGGTTCTGGTTGCTGCTGGAGATGTGGTTTGACATTTTGAAGACTGCTATAGTGGATGAATAGGAAAATCTAGTTCACAAATATGAAACTTAGAGATTAATTTGTCTTTAAAATGCTGAACTAATATGAAAGTTTGCATTTTTAGAATTTAATTAAAACCCCTCTGAAATAGTAGAAGCTGTGAACTGAACTTATATTACAAAAAGCAAACCAGACTTTTTGGTAGAAGCAGAATTGCATTTTTCGTAATCTAAGAGCTCATATTGACTCTAAAATGGATCCATTTTCCATAATGTAGATCATGCTGACAATACAAGGTTTTTATTCAGATACTCTTTTTGATGTGGCATACAATGCCATTATGAATTGCCATTTATTTTAAATCATCTGCTTAAAATTAGGAAAAATTGAAACTGTCAGTAAGAGTTTGCCTTATAGAGAAAATATGGATGGAAGAGTGCAATCTTTGGGGACCCAAGTGTGAGAGACAGTTGTATTTTTCTAAGCTGTCAGAGCTGACAGTTTTAAGACCATGCAACCAGTAAGTTATTTTGTCGGTAGAAAACAAATATTCTTGATTCTAATCTTTGTTTTGCATGTCCAGCTAAATATCAATTGATATGTTCCTATTGCAGCATGGTATTCCAAATTTCTTTTTAAATTCAACAGTTTTATGCAGCCTGGTTTATTTAAATAGGTATGTTATCTTCTGCATGCAGGCTTATCGGTAACAGCAGAACAAATAAATCCTCATGGTTCTACTGTACGGAAAACAGAAGCTAGAGTTGAAGAGGCTTTTCGGAACAAGCAGAAACCCACAATGGCTGTGTGGCCCAACTCTGCCAATAAATGTGCATGTGAGTACCTTGGGTGATCATTGTGCAAAATTAGAGATACTTCCAATGGCAGACATTTCACATGTCTCTTTACTACTGTTTACTGATTATTTCCAGAAGTATTTTAGGCATGAAGCATGTGGAACTTTAGGAAATACTCTTTTTCTGACTAGATGAAATTTCTGCCCAAGAAGTTGTATAGAAGCATGATTTCTGGTTTTGTGATAAGGAGTAACTGTTTTTCTAACATAATATCGGTAATGGCATTTTTCTTTGTAAGACTATTTTCAGTATAAGACAACTCTGATCCAGTGAGATCACTTTTTATCAGTTTTATGAGAGTTTAAATTTGTTTACTCTGTGTGTGTATTCACAGGTACACACCTACGTGCTGCCTCTCTCACGTGCTCTGTAGTTACTCACTTCCCATCTTCAGTACATAGAGTATCGTGCTGAAAGTTAGAAGAGAGATTACAAATTTTAACTGTATTTTCCTTTATGGCACCTAGTTTTCAGTAGTCAGTACCCGTTACTGGAGGATGTTAAGATACTTTTGCTGCAGCCCAGTGGATTAATCCAATGAAGTGCTCAAAATCTCTAGAATTGTGAGGACTGATATAAGTAAACAGAGGCACTGCTAATTATTTTCAAGAGTTGATTACAGCAGGTAAATACACAACAGATATTTTTGTTAAAAACAAAGACTGTGAGAGAAAGTGAGTATGAGGGATATAGTGGGAGTTGTGTATGGCTTTCCTGCTGAATATGTAGAATCCATTATTAATATATTAATAGCATTATCAATTATTGCTTAATAGGCAAACTGATAGATAGAAGCTGACACATTTTTACTGCTCTGTATGCTCACCTTCATGGTGATTTCCATGATGAGAAAGTTTTCTAGAAGTGGTGATAACTGCCCAGAGATGAATATTGCTTATATAGGAATGATAGTGTTGATGTCAAATACTTTAATTAATTAGAGGTGTATGGTTTTATTTCCTGAAGCTGTAATTTCTTCCATTAAAGGAATTAAAGTCAATCTTACAGAGTTATGGCTTGAATAAATTGTTACATAATAAATTGACGATGTGGATCCAAGCTGTTCTTTATTAATTTGGCAGCTCGTGCAAAAACAGAGAGAGGAGGGAAAGAATTCTTAATTTTATTTTTTTTTTAGTTCCCAATGAAATCCAAGATGGAGATTCTCATTCTGGCTGATCTGCAGAGCACTTTCCAGGCTCTGTGTGCTGTGCAGGAGATGGTAGGTGTTGCACACCTCCAAGCCAGGCATCTCTTGGGAAGAGATAGCAGCCATTACTGGTTGTATAAAGAAACTTACTTGTATAAATAGAAGCTCTGGTACTTCTGCTCTTTTCTCCACCTAATGTTGTGGGTGCAGTGGCGGTTGTTTGGGTGACTAGAACCATCAACTGAAGCAAACTGCCAGCATTTCAGTGTGTAAACAAGACAGAAGTTAGTGTTACAGCACTGTTCCTGCAGCTGTTTTGGTGATTTAGGTTGGAAGGCAGGAAAATTTGAGACTTAGTAGTGTTCGGGAGTATGATCAACTGAAAATCCGCCTTTTAAGGCTGAAGCTGGGAAAGGTGACTAGTCCAGGAGGGATGTAATGCATCTAGCAATCAAGAGAGAGAACCAGGAATTGATGAGCAATCAGAAACCTGCAGAAAGGATTCAAGTAGTACATGGACACGCTTGAAAGATTGATATGGTAAGTTCAGTAGAGACTAGAAACTAGGAAGAGAAACGGCCTTAAAAGGGTGTTTGGAGGAAGGAACTGGAGTAACGTGAGAGCAGAACTGAGCAGATTGTGGGGAGCTCGAATAGCAGCCAATTATATGATGGATTGTGATTGTATAAGTGTAAGAAAGAAGTTTAGAGAAGGGGTTTCTGAACAGATAATTTTAGAGCAGGGGTGGAATTTTTTAGTTAAGGACTAAGTTTTTTCTTTAAAGTCTAAAATGCATTACACAGGCGGAGTAACAAGGACAGTGATTCATGTATTTTAATTACAAAGGATAAAAACTGTACTTTCCAATTAATTCTGAAAATCTTCCATTTTTTCTGCTATTTGAACTTGAATTAATTTTTTTCCTTAGACAAATCTTAAGGGAAAACATCACCAATCATAACATTATTTTTCCGATGAAATTTATTTTTTAGGAATTTTGTTTGCTACCATTTAGAAAACAGTTGCAGAGGTCTATTCAGATGAAGCACTTGAGAACCCTAAAGGAAATTATTGTCAGGCTGCTTCTTTAAGACCAGACTGGGCAGATAGGTATCAGTCTTGCCCAGTTTAAAGCCCTTCTTATTGTTGAGGGCTAGTGTGATAGAGAACAAGAGTTAGTTTGTCTTGGTTTATTTTCTGAGGTTATGTATTTTTTATGAATATTTAGTTTTCTTAGTTACTTATTATTTTGTAGTTTACGTTTGCTAATGTATTTTGGATCTTTAAAAAACTTTAGACCAGATGGGCTATCAGAATGTGGCACAACAGAGTTGTTTTGTCTGAAGGCATGGTGCTAGATTTAATCTGCACCTTCCATTTCGAAGGTGCACCTGGGGTAGGTTATGTATCACAAAATAGATGAGTTTTAAAAGTATTGCATTACTGGAAGTTGCTGAAAATCCATTTGAGAGAGTTCTGACACAAACAATTTAATGTATGTCCACATTGACTGTCTATTTTGAGAAAAGTGCAAGTGTTCTGGAATTTAGAGTGGGACACAGGTCAAAAGTCTGGTGTAAGTTGTATGTTCAACCAAGTAACAAGTGATAGGACAAGAGGAAATGGGAATAGGTTATGCCAAGGGAACTTTGTATTGGATGATAGGAAGAATTTTACTGAAAGGGTATTTAAAAGACATGTAGTGCTTAGGGATATGGTTTAGTTGAGGACTTGTCAGTGTTAGGTTAAAGATTGGACTAGAGATCTAAAAGGTTTTTTCCAATCTAGGCAATTCTGTGATTTCTGTGATCATAGAATCACGAAACTGTGGTTGGAAGGAAGCTCTGTAGATCATGTAGTCTGACTCCCCTGCTCAGAGCTGTTTGCTCAAAGGTGTCTCCAATTGTGTTTTGAATATCTCCAAGAATGGAGGCTCTGTGACATGCCTGGGAAGCCTCTTGTAGTGCATGGTTATTCTCACAAGAAATTATTTTTCTTAATTTTGAATTGAATGGTGACTTAATCATTGCTAAGTGGTTTAGGTACATGTTAGTGCATCTCTTTAGTTATTGGGATGTCATATAGTAAAACTTTGTCCTACTACTCTGTGTTGCCAGTAGATGGAGTACGTTGCATATTATTTTACTGTCGTGCAGCTGCTTCCTTTAGTGTTACATATCTATAAACTCTGGGGAAGATTTGGGTTTACATCCTTATCTTCTTTTTGCAGTATTTAACAATAATATGTTGTAGTGATAGGCTGTAGATTTCGTTTTCTTCATAGAAAAGATGTGTTTTATGCCATATGATAAATATGTTAGCTGTGAAAATGGCATAAATAATAAAAATGTGTCACGTGAAGTATTAAAAATACAAGTTTTATATAAAAGGCATTTTATGAAATACGAAGTAAACATGCTGCAAACTTTTGTCAACAATTGAACTGATTACTGGTTTCTATAGAATAAACTGTAGGGAGATCAACCAAGGATATAAAAAAACTGCTGCAGAAAATCTAGTTCCTAAATAAGTAATATTTTTGCACCTTTTTGTGGTTTTGATTTGTTTTGTTTTTTTCCTAAATGGCCATCTTTACTATCATACGAAACTATGCGTTTCTGCTTCATAATGGAAAGGAAATTTTGGGTTGGCATTTTTAAATGATTTTTAGAGAGAAAATGTCTTTTGTTTATCATCTTTCTCAGAAGCTGTTTTATTTTCAGTCTTTGTCTGATTTTCATCCCTTTAGTCTCTTTCTTCGACCTCTCTGCTGCAGCGGTGTCAGTGATCACTGTACCTCAGGCACTCCTGTGACTGCAGTAATGCCTTATCAAAGGACATGGCAGACCAGATGCCATATGGGTTTTATTATTTAACAATTTTCTGCCTTTTGGACTAGTTCTGAACTTCGATTCAGAATTTGAATACTGGTATATTTACAGTCATCTGGATGCTGACATTAAAATCCTTGTAGCTGCTGAAGCTTTGTCACAAATCCTACATTTGCCACTGTTCTCTTTTCTCCTCTTGCTCTCCAGAAAAGGGATTTGACTTGGATTAATTCTCCCTTGAGATAGAGGCAAGTACTGTAACGCGACAAACACCATTAAAGATTTTCTGGAATTTGAGGACATCTTTACTGAGAGCTGAGACCACTGTCTCTTTTTGTTTCTTTGTTTTGTTCTGGATAGTCCAGGAGTTGGCATTCTGGATGAGTTGTTTCATCTGTATCTGATGATGGCTTCAAACCAGATGCTTTAAAAGGAAGTTGCAAACATTTAAGAAATAAAAATTATTTTCTTCATGCCTGAGTTTGAGGGAAATACCAATTTAGCTGATTCTGAGTTGATTAACAGGTCTTTTAAAAACCAGTGGCTTTGTTATTATTTTAATTTAAAATGCCATTTAGTGAATTTGTGGGAGTTCTAATAAATTCTGACTACCTGTTCTTTTTTGAGATCCCACCAAACTATTGGACTTGCTGATATCTCATAGCAAAGAAATTTTCTTTCATCACTATTAATACCTGCCTCTTAAAGTAATCAAATGTCTTTTTTTCTCTGACAGAGGACAGACAGGGTCCTACAATTTACCTGATACCCTGGTTTGAGTTGGAACCAAACAGTTTTGTTCAGAGCTTTTACTTTTCGGCTGAGTCTCTGCTAACTGACTGCACTTTCTGTAGCTCACAGCATGTTTTTACAGACAGTGTCTGCTTCTAGCAGTGATAACACTTGGTGTTTAGAGTTCCTACCAAGGATTGGTGTGTGCAGACCAAGGTCACTGCTGGCTCTTGTGCACCACAGCAGGGGTGCAGAAAGTTGAAAGGCCACATCTGCGGGGAGGAGTGACCAGGACAGGTGACCCTAAACTGACCAACGAGGGATTCCAGCCCATACACGTCATGTTCAGTGTAAAGCTGAGGGATCATGAGGGTCCCTCTCCCTGCCTCAGCCCTTAGCTGAATAGTTTGCTTTCCTGTTTGCTTAGTTGAGAGAGTATCTTTTTTTCTGAGAGTCTTTAAGGATTAGAAATTAAAACAAACATCTTAAATCATGTCATTGTATTACCTCATTAAAGCTGTTTTACTTTTCTAATCAAGTCTCTCTTGCTCTCATTCCCTTCTTCTCCCATAAGCCTCTCTCCCTTATCCTCTATCTCTTTGTTTAATTGGTGCAGGGGGAAATAGGGGTTAACAGAGAGCATCTGTTTGTAGGTGGATTGGATCTAAACATCAACACCTGATCAGTGACTTTTTTTCATATTCTGTTGTTATTCATCTCCTTTCTAACTCAGTAACAAAAGATTGCCCAGCCTCAGGGGTTTTCCTGAAAGCACTATCACCACCTTTCCTATAAACATGGTAAAAAGAGAGGCTTTTTAGAATAAGATTTTTTTTAGTGAGTTCTTCTAAAATGCTTTTTTTTTTCCTCTTAAGTGGTGTGCACAGGTGACATGATAAAAAACCATTTTCAGACCTTTTAGAAATATCTTCCTTCTTTCTCCATTTTTAAGACTGTGGCAATGTTTGCTTTAAATTGTTTAATGACTTAGCATAAAGTTTGTCTGCAGAAGTTGTTTATTTTCTTGTGATTATTACTCAGGTCTTAACTTCAGTTTTCTTTTAATTTTTTTTCTTTCAATTTTGCCTCCTTGACACAGCAGCCAGCCAGCATCCATGAGCCTTTTAGATCTGAGATATAAATGAATGCTGTAAACTCTGTTGAATGTAATTGGAATTAGAGTGGGAGGCTGTTCTCTTCTTGTGAAGTTGGAGGAGAACCTTGTGTTTGTTCATGACTCTTGCATCAGGGAAGACATCATTCGGTAGCCCTTAAGAACCAATGGAATGGACCAAAAATAGATATAGCTGTAACAGTTGCTATTGTACAAAGCTACTCAGCAGTGGGAAAATGAGCAGATATATAGAGGTGGAAAGTCTAAAACTGATCTCTGCAGGTGATATCAATCTGATTGGCTCTTCTCTTTTGACTTCACTTTTTTCTCTTTAATTTTCCCATGTGTCTGTCTTGTCATGTACTTTACTAACATAATTACTCTGGTTTCATGTAAATTATATTTTTAGCTTCGTTTCCCAAGAAAATTATACCTGTGCTCTCTGTCCATCTCTGCTCCCCTAATAACTTCTGAATCATTTAACTGAGTTCAAACAGATTTGACAGGAGTTGAGAGCTGAAAGATTAGATTCCTGCAGGTTTTGTGAAAATTGGTAGCTGGATAAATCTACACATCTACTGAAGGAAAAGGCGGTGGATTGAAAATGGTGGTTACCTGTTCTGCCTGGCTTTGTTAGCTGATCAGTTAATACGTTGTGTTGGCCAGGCATGGCATGCACTCCTCAGATGTAGAATCTCTGTGTCCTGCTCAGCTGGGGTGAGGAAGAACAGAAGATCTTGGGAGAGTTTTGTGTGGAATACTGGGAAGAGCTTGAGTTGAGAGCATTGTAGGGGATGGTAGGGGAAGGCACTTGACCAGAGGGAGAAGATACTGGGGATACTGCAGCCAGGATTTTTTATTTTTTTTTAGAAACATGCTTCATCTTCTTATGGAACTTGACTCCTGCTTGTTAAGCAGAAGTGCCCAGGTTCTTCAAGAATTTGTTTGCCTAACATAAACTGTTAGATATGATGATGAGGATCATAAATATGTTAAGTTGTTGCATACAGGTTTTTTTAATGTATTTGTCTGGTCTGTGCCTTGAGTGCTTTCCATCTAGGTGAAGAAAATTAAATGCTTCTTATAGTTCTATAGTCACTTCAAGGTGGTCAAAGTGCAGGTTACTACTAAAGGTGCCGTCTTAAAACTGGTTCATATTCTACCATCTCCTCTCTGCCAGAACTGTCATTTATGAGTTGGAAAGCACAACCAAAGATGCTGAAAACTAACCTAGCAAAAAAAATCCTAAACATTTCAGACGGATTTAGTTCCCTTATCTGTTTTACTGCAGGGATAGTAGTGCCTGCACAAATGAGGTAGTGGAAATCCTATAGCTGGCTTTGGAGGGAGAAATGGCTTTGTCTGTGAGTGGAAGCTGGCACCTCATTTTGCTTTTTAAGCCATTGTGGAACTGTGCTCTGTTCTTTCTGCTGCTTATCTCTGACTGCAGTTTGGGACTTCATGACTGAAAACTCCAGAGACTTTCAAGTGGACTATTCAGTGCCCCTTGGTAAGGAATGTGGAACTACTGGAAGCAGCTAAATTACTGTGGCAGATATATAGATATCCTGGATGCCGCATAAGAGAGCATAAATTGCTGGTAATAAGTGCTTTCTCGAGGCTTTGAGTTACTTTACACACAAGACATCAGAAAGAAGTTTAGGGTTTTGATCATGGAAGAAAAACTTAAAACATGTGCATTGCTTCAAGTGGTTCTTGATGATACTGTAGACACAAAATCTAGATCCGTGGTGATCTTGCTTGCCATGGGAAGCTCCTTTGGATTGAATCCCCAGGAATTCTTCATGAAATAAAGGTAACAACAGAGAATCTTCTGTTTGATGGTTGTGAGTTTTATCATTTAATGGCAGAGGATTCACATTCTTTGATGGACTTTTAAGCAGTGCAGAGGCATATAAGAGTCTTCTTTTCTGCAGCATGAAGTGAACTTGTTAGCCTCACTGATACTGTTCTACACTCAATATACCAGAGTTGTCTAACTACAGAAATTTCAAGAGAAACATCTGCTTTGACTGCTACATCTTCTCATTAGAGTTCATCCACATTAAGGCAAGCAAACTTGCTTGTTAATGTCTGACAATCTTCTAATATTCTAATTTCTATCTGCTTTCTTTTCCACCTGTTAACGTTATATAGCCTCCGGTTTTGCCACTGTGCTGCTAGATCTGGGGCACAACAATGGTTTATACTGCAACTCTGAAACTTCTGTGCCATTTACCTATGTTTTTGAGGTCTGTTTTCCTGAGACTGTACTAAACAGAAAAGACACAGTTACCTCTAGGTCTTGCAGAAATACTTCATGAATGTGGGAAAGATTTGGATTTTTTGTTCATACTGTTTTGCGGTTTTTTTTACTATCACTGCCTATATCCAGAGACCCTGCTCTGCTCTGGACAGGGTTGCTGTGCACCCCTAGATAAGGGTGCTTATTTCACCAGATGATGTTGTCATTACTTGGTGTATCTGACTTGAAATCTCCAAGCAGAACCTGTTAGTGGGCAAGAATTCAGAATTTTTGAAAGTCTACTACAAGTTTCATTTTACTTAACTTACACTTAGAGTACTAATCCTTCTGAAATAAGTCCAGAATTTCTTTTTTCATCGTGGGAGGCCATCTCTGGGAGGAATGCTGTTCAGGGGTCTTTGAAACAACTCAAAGTATATCAACGTAGGATTGGAAGAATTGAGAATCCTCACTTACTGCTGAACAGAACGTAAATTGGTATTCATTGATGAATACTGCACTTCTTAAAATTTCTGTCTGCATAGACTGTGCAGCTTGGGGGAAAAAAGTGGGGAAGGTTTGTTTTTGATACCAAATTGATGTGAACCCAAGTGAAATGTTATGTGCGACTTGTGGTCAAACAGGTATTTATTGTCGTTGTTAATTCTGAGTAACGAGTCACAAAAAAGGAAACCAGAAAGAAGCTAGAAGTGAAGTGCAGATCCCCTTGGCAAATCTATAGAGGTTATGTGAAGATTGTAGAGAGAAGAGTTCAGCAATTCAGAAGGCAAGTGAATGTATTCATGTGTGAATAATTGGTATTATAATAGTTTGAGTTGTAGAAACTCAGTTCTGTAAAGGAGGATTCCTCTGACAATAGTATTTCTACTGCCTCTGGCACTGGGTATCAATGGGTAGATTTCAGATGAGCACTTTTTAAAGGAGTAATTGAAAAGGTGTTAAGTCTTTAACTTAAAATTTTATGTACTCTTTTTTTATAAAGTTACCTGAAGTTTTTCTTCTGTAAATAGGTGCCCCATTCTGTTTCTCCTGTAACTTTAATGTCATGAATCATACTGACTATAAAACAAAAAGTGTTGGATTTTGCTCTTCATAGTTTAGTCTTTTTAGCAGCAATCCATTAAGTCATTAGTTCCTGCCCATTAGCCCTTCAGTTTTGCATCAGTTTTACAGTGGGGTAGCTCCTTCTTTTTCGAATTGCATTCAACTGTCTTTCAGGATTCAGAGATAAATTTTTCTTTTTCCTGCCTCATGTGACAGCTTCTCAGGTCTGTGTTATTCTCACAGTAGTGCCTTTTAATTTCAGTAAATATAAAGGGAATCCACCTAGGTGATGAAATCTGGTGTTGACATCTGCAGTTGGTTCCCAGCTCCATTAAACACTTCTACTTGTACCACTCCCTTAGCTTTACTGGGGAAAGTGGGCAGGACAGAAAACAGACTGGCAATGGATTTTGTTTCTAAATGTTGTATTCCTTGCTCAGCTTTTCACTCTTCCTAGAGTCTTGGTTGTCTGTATAAAAGGAAAATCTGTAATGATGTTATGGGTGTTGAAGGATCCAGAACCAAAATTTCTTCTCATATCCCAAAAGAAATTCCTTTGCACAGTGTAATACAGCCTACATGAGAACAAAAAGGTGTCCTTTTGAAGGGGCAGTTTAATTGTGAGGACTTTTGATACGATCAAGCAGGCAAACACTGGTGAATGGGCTCAAAGATGTATTAGGTAGGGAACTAAGAACCTCACTGAAGTAATGAAAATAATGCGGGCAGTTTTGTGTTAAGTTCAAATGGGAAATCTAGGTGGGTTTATGAAAGCCTGAGGAGAAAAGGCTTCATTGGTTGGGATGAAAGGAGTTGAAATCAGAATCAGGGAAGTGATCGTGCCCCTGTACTCATTGCTGGTGAGGCCACACCTTGAGTACTGGGTTCAGTTTTGGGGCGCTGCAGTACAAGAGAGACATTGAGATGGTGGAGTGGGTGCAGGGAAGGGCAATGAAGCTGGTGAGGGGTCTGGAGAACATGTCTTATGAGGAGTGGCTGAGGGACCTGGGACTGTTTAGAGAAGAGAAGGCTGAGGGGAGACCTTATTGCTCTCTACAAATTCCTGAAAGGAGGTTGTAGAGAGGTGGGTTTTGGTCTCTTCTCCCAGGTAACAAGTGATAGGATGAGAGAAAACGGCCTCAAGTTGCACCCGGGGAGGTTTAGATTAGATATTAGGAATAATTTCTTTACTGAAAGAGTGATTAAGCATTGGAAGAGGCTGCCCAGGAAAATGGTGGAGCCACCAGCCCTGGAGGCGTTCAAAAAATGTGTAGATGTGGCACTTCAGAACATGGTGTAGTGGTCATGGTAGTGTTGGGTTGACGGTTGGACTTGATGATCTTAGAGGTCTTTTCCAATCATAATGTTTCTATGATTCTGTGGAATGAGGAAGGATTTATTTGAATGACAGGAGGGAAAAAGTTCATTCTTAGAACTATAGGGACAAAAAAGAATCAGAATTTTAGAAGTATTGATCAGCTGTTGGTTTCAGGTCTGGGAGGCTCAGGTGATGACGGGACTGCCTTGAAATAAGAACTTGTAAGAGTCTGGAAGGGAAAAACTTCAGCTTTAGCTGAGTTCTGTTGACTACATGTGGGTGAAACCCCATAGTAGCTACATTATTGCTTTTGTCAGTACAAATACTATTCAGTGCCAGAAGGGCATGTTCTGCCCTATCTGCCAGTGAAATGCTGCTGTTCTTTTCCTAAATCTCAGGAGTTGGTTGGAAATATAATTTTTTTAATATTGTGACATAACTCTGGTTGTATAATGATAGCAGTGTTTCAACCAAAGCTCTTTTGTGTGCATACTGTGATGAGATAGCTGAAAAATTTCCTGAATATACTGATTCTGATGCAGTGTAAACCTTAGAATTCCTGGGAGGACATCTGCTGCGGCACTTGTGGTTGCTTTGTCCTAATTAAAAGCAGCAATAAAACCCAACATGCACAACGTATGTTCAAATGGGATGAGTATAGAATATGCATGAGAGAGCAAGTGAGCTGGACTTGCTGACCATTGTTTAGGATGACTTGAAATTTAATCAAATGCATAATACAAGGATTAATTCCATTCTACTTTCATGTGATTTTTTCCCACACTTAGGAATTTTTGGAATGTACCTCTGTGTTTAGGCAAATTATGGGTTCTCATCCCAGGTAGAGCTCACAGGGTGACAAAATGGGCACTAGTAAAATGGGCATATTTAAAGAACAATTTATTGATATAATGTGTCAAATATATTTGACATTATCTGACTCTTACAGCAAAGCCAGCCTAAAAAGCCAAAATCAGTGTATCTTAAAAATTTTCAACTTTCTTATTATTTTATAGACTTTAGGGCACATTAAATTTTCTTTAAAAGACTTTTACTCCCCTTCTGTGCTTTATTGGAGTTGACCTGAGGCTAAACCTGTTGCCTAATAGGGGAATATTTTTGTCTCTAAGTTTACATCTCCCTGTTTAGTTTCAGATTTGTTACTTCTGTTATTAGTGAAAATCTCTTGCACAATCTAGGGAATGATTACATGAGCTCCCGAAAAGTTGTGTGAATAAGTCGTAGTTTGTCATCAATAAAACACTTGCTATCTAATATACAAAGTAGCTGGAGAAAGAGGATTTTTTTTTTTTCTCCCCCTCAAATCTTACAGTTCTCTATAAGGATTATTTGTAACAATAAATGCACGTTCCAAGTGATTACAGGTGATTCCAAGTGCTACATTGTGATTGTATCTTTAGATAGCTTTTAAAGCTAAAAGGTTAAGATTTATTCCTAATGTGGTGGTTAAACTACCTGCTTACATACGCTGCTCATGGGGAGAAAATTCTGAAGTACAACTGTGCTTCTCTGAGCCTCTGTGGATTAATTCTCAACACTTGTACCTGCATAGTGCTTGTATCTTCAAAGCAAGATCTTTGCAACTCAGTGTGAGGTTGGCAGACACAGGTCTAGTACTTAATACCCAGTAAATCAAAGCAACCTACAAATATCAAGCACATTATGAGGGTGCTCAACATAGGATTTCATTTTGAAATGGAAGAAAATTTGTTAATCTCTAGCTATTGACTGTGGTTTTTCAGTTATAACCACTTGGCTGCAACTTCATCAGTTTTGCAAAAATATGAGCAGTCTGCATCATTATTTGAATTTGAATATAGAAATTTCAGTTTTTCCTCAATCTCTTCCTTAGTCTTCTGAGCTGTGTCTTGTTAGTGCTCTTGAAAATGGTGTTGACAGTAGGTTTGAATGGTCTCCCTTCTGCATTGCAAATGTGCCCCAAAAACCTCTTTTAGATCAGTGCCATAGTTGTATCTCACTGCAAATAAGTTAGTAAAAAACCAAGCCCTTTCTGAATAAAAGGTCATGATGTAATTTTTCAAAGGCACAGAAAGTACAAATGAGAAATAGGAAAAATGAAAAAGGATTCGGAAGTAGTGAAAAAAGGTCACGTGCCCACGTTGCTTCAAGTTGTGCCTCATAATTTGGAGGGAAGGTGTTGGTGATGGGGCTAATTGAAAGACCTGTGTTTCCCCTTCTGAAAACAGACTCATTGTATAAATGCAGATTGTTTGAGGTCTTGCTATAGACAGGGTCGCTAGATGGTCCAGGTCTAAAACAAAGATCCTAACTTTTTAAAACAATATTTTGTCAAAGCAGCGAGCTTGAGTACAGAGGTGGGAATGAATGGACTATTGAGGAGATGTAGCTGATTTGAACAGTTGTGGTGGGTTTACCTTGGCTGGGTGCCCGGTGCCCACCCCTAGTCCCTCTATCACTCCCCCCCCCCCCCCAACACCTCGCCCACCACCAAAGCGG